>JAPMOB010233116.1:0-24766 GCA_029875015.1 Lepomis gibbosus
CGTTGTTGCTGCAGCGGTCTGTGTGACACGGCGGGAGCAGAGGGCTCTGTGAGCGGGCGGCTGGCCGGCCTCACACGCTCATCCCACGGGTTGGCACAGTCTTCCCCCGCAGAGCGGAGCTCCTCAACTCTGAAAATATTCATCACTTTTTTGTTTCGCCATCACCTCTCGTAAAACTGTCAATATTCAAATCTACACAGCTGATTTCTCACCTCAAAACTTCTCAGAAGTGGATTTATATAAAACTTTCTGTTGCTGGCCTCTGTCTGGTGCAATGATGATGATGCAGTGACTAGTGAATAGTCTGTCTGACTAACAAGCAGTCCGTTGTGTTTTCACGTTACATTTTAGTATCCCTCTGCTCGCTTGGAACCTCGACAGAGGTGAGGTGATATCTGGAAGCAGGTACAGGTCCAACATTTCTACAATGGAAACCCAAACAAAGGCCAGTTGTGCCAAAGGGGCCTCCGCTCAGACTAGCTTGGTTTGAGGGCGTGCCTGACCTCGCCAGCCTCTTGGCAAGTTTTATGACATGTTTCATTGTGACGTCACAAATAAAGGAAGTGAAGGGCTGGAGTACAAATAAGCTGTTTTTCAAGCGGTTCTGAGCACAGCTTTCTTAGGGAGATGGGAACTCCCTTTGGGCTGGACTTTGGGCTTTTTCACTTTGCAAACCTGTTACATGCACAAAAAGATATATAACTCAATAAAGGAGAGGGAAAAAGCCAAAAAGCATAATACCACCTCTTTAAAGCTTGGTCGCAAATGTCATTGTCGCAAAGGACAATGACCCTAAGCATACTGTATTTCCAAAGTTGTAGCAAAATGGCTTAAACACAACAAAATGAAGGCTTTGGAGTGGCCATCACAAAGCCCTCAATCTAATTAAAAATTTGTGGGCAGAACTGAAAAATGTGCGAGCAAGGAGGCTTACACAGCTGACTGAGTTACACCAGTAATGTCTTAAGGATTGGGCCAAAAGTCCAGCAACTTATTGTAGAAGCTTGCGGAAAGCTGCGGAAACATTTGACCCAAGTTAAACTATTTAAAAGGCAATGCTACCAAATACTAAGTCAGTGCATGTAAACCCTGGTCCCTCTGGAAATGTGATGGAAGATATAAAAGCTTAAATAAATCATTCTCTCTCCTGTTGTTCTGACATTTCACATTCTTAAAATAAAGTAGTGATCCTCACTGACCTAAGACAGAAAATGTTTGCTGGCATTAAATGTCAAGAAATGTGGGTTTAAATCCATTTGGCTAAGATGTATATAAACTTCCGCCTTCAGCTGTACAAGAAAGTATGCATGCATCTAGTATTTGTGTGTCGGGGAGTGTGTGTGTATGCCTCCTGCATGATTGTATGTTTTTTAGTAATGTGTATGACTCATATCTACTTTAATGTGTGCCGTGAATTAAATAAAAAAAGAGATTCATGGCTTTTGCCAGGCCGGTAATGTGTATATTATATAGATCTACTCCCTGGGCATTGTTCTCTCGCTGCTAAAACACCTCGTTACCGAAGACAACACAATGATTATAATTGGCAGAAACTCATGGCTTGTAATTGGTTGTGAAAAGAATGTGTCCTCGCAGTGTGTGTTTTTGACATGTGACAGTATCTGTGTGTTTGTGTAAATGGAGCTGTGCTGTCTCTCTCTCCTTGCTGCAGCCCTGTCAATGTTGCGGTCGAGTGAGGACCAGGCTCCTGTCCTGCAGAATAAGTTCATGGGTGACATTGAGGAGCTGGCTGCCAGCTATGAACGCAAACTCATCGAGGTGAGTTTTGATTCTTTACTCTGTATTAGCTATGATACTCATCAAGGAAGTGCCGCAGTTCTGTGTTCAGTATGTTGATTTTTAACAAATCGGCATAAATTGGAAGATTGTGAATGCATTACTGTCTGCACATTCAAAGGAACAGTTCAAAGTTTTGAGAATACACTTTCTTGCTGAGAGTTGGATGAGAACGCTTTCATGTCTGAACGCTAAAGTGTTTCCTGTTGTTTCCAGTATTTATGCTAAGCTACGCTAATTGTCTGCTGCCCTCAGCTGACATGAAAGTGGTATCAAAACCGCATCTTACTCTCAGGAATCGCACTCAAGACAGCAATTAAGCACATTTCCCAAAATGTCAAACATATCTTTATGATATTTAGTGTGACACCTTCATATAATTACCGTTTTTTATTATCAATAAATTATAGTTAAGACTATTTGTAATCTCCTCATCACACCAGTGTTTTTTACACAATTCCAGCCTCAGAAACCCTGTTGTGTCTGGTTCCAAAGAGGAAGATGATTCTTTATTTGATTCAATGTTTATCCTGTTTGCTTTACTGAAGAGGATAAACATGCCTTTTTTATCTGCAGTTCACTCTCTGCATCATCTGCCAGTTCCAGAACCTCGAACGGTATTCCCTCAGCGTGCTCTAGAGAAATAGTATAAGTCCCAGCTGCTGCAAGACAATGCAAAAAATTGCACAGCAATTTGATTGATATGTGCTAATGATTTATTATAGAGCTACTTGGAGCTTTGCATTGCAATATCTGAATTGGTACATTAGCAAGCAAAGCTAAAGAAATAACATGTTATTTTAGTTTTTCGGTCCTGTGAGAGCTGTGAAGCGCAATGGAAAATTTTAATCAAGCTACTCTTTTTATATTTTTATGTTGATTTGCAGTACTTTCTTTTGTCTTTTGAATTTTTTTTTTACTTTAACCTTTATTTAACCAGATGATCTCATTGAGATTTAAAACCTCTTTTCCAAGAGAGACCTGGCCAAAATAGCACCATATTGACATAGCACAGTTACAAATATGAACACGAGCACAAGCACAGCAACAAAGAACAATTAACAAGACCCTTACAATACAAAAACAAATGACATTAGACCACTTAAAATTTATACAATTTAGACACACCGTAAGTTTAAAGGATTTAGTTATTTTAAAAGCAGTGACAATTTATAGCGTCTACTTCCAAGCCTTCTTACCGAGCTCTGTATGGACCGTAGGTACAGATAACAAATACAAGTTACAGCAGCGCAAATTATAGGAACTGATGTTGTGTGATATATAAGTGCAAAGATAAGAGGTCTTTGTCATATTTTCTACCTACTTTGGTTATTGTTATGCAAGATACCAAAGCAAAGTCCTTGTATGTGGAAACACACTTGGCAGTAAAGCTGTTCCTGATTCTATCTAAATAAAGCAGAAAATTGCACTTTCTGCAGCTGCATTGATTTAAGAGCTATTCCCTTAGCAGGTTCTTATCAAAAATATTGATTGCTATGCATGGCGAAGATCTCTAATAACTGGACACTGGGCAGCGTTATAATGTTACCAAGTGCTTGATGGATGATGGGAGTTGTGTCCAGTTACCAACCAGGACACACTCCCAGTTAGATAATTCGAATGGGTTGTGATGTGAGGGGGACGTCTACATAAATAATTAATCCACTGTTTTATATATCTTTAATAAGAAATAATTCCGCCTGTGTTTGCCCATACTATGTTTTAATTTATTCATGCTCATGTATGTATGGTGCATTTTTAATGGTGTTTACTCAGTTATTTGTCCATTTCTTGGCTGTCAGTCTCAATCGAGCTTTATCAGTGACTCTGGGTCGGTGTGGTACACAGTCGCACCACAGGCTCTTCTCTGGTCCCAGGCCAGCCACGCTGTGGCTTTGTTTAAACAAGCCCATCATGCAGAACACAAGTGTTTTCCTCCTCCCTGAGATATAACAAGTTGTCTGCCGGTAATATAGTAAACACTGAAAGTTGCTGTAGCGGCAGGGCTAGTGCCGGCTCTTCAGCTAATGATATCAGTCTTAACCACAGAGGAGGAACAGGAGATACAGGGTGTCATTATTGTTCACTACCAATGTTTTTAACAATCTGGTTTTATAGGAGTTGCCTAATATTCAGGGGGATATGGGAACCAAGTTATGATATTTGCTATCTAATTAATGTGTGTGTGTGCGTGCATTCAGGATCAGCAGCACTACCGTCACTCCTGATGTGAGGATTCAGAAATTGCGCCATTTACATGAGTAGCTGTCAACACTGCTGTTCCAGCCGCCTTGCTGCAGCGACTGAGACAAAATCTGACCCACCAAGTTATTGATTTTTGAAAATGTCACATCGAGCCTTGTTGGATACATACTGGCCTGCCAGACACAAATAAATATTGGACAGGGCTCAGCCTTCATTAACCTGGGAAACACGGTCGTGTTTGTGACCTAGTTCAGTTTTAAATTAATGATGCTTATGTGTTGTATTGACTTTGACTTTGTTTATATTTGAGCCAAATCTCAAATACTGTGCACTGTGCACAGAGCAATAAAAAGTATCAAGATAAATTTAGTAAAAGTGAAAGTAACTTAAAAGTAGGGTTGGACAAATGGCTACTGACTTGGGTTGGGGTTTAGGGGGTTTTAAACAGAAAATTTGCCATATGTGATGTCTTGTGAAAGGCCACAGTGCAGCGCTGCAGGTGAGTTTTATCCTTTGTAGGACATTGTGTAGGAATATGCTTCATATTACTGCTTCCATTGAAACTTCTGATTGCAGTCTGCACTCTGTAGAGCTGAGGGGAACTGCAGTCATAGTTATCTTCGGGTTCAGTACTATGAGCAACCCCTTTCACATTACACATAGCCACTTGATCCATTGTTAATATAAACATATTGATTAGTGCGGCTTTAATGGCACTTCCTTTGGGCTGTATTTCATTTGCAAATAAAGATACAGCACGATGAGTGGCATAGTATGCATCAAGTAGTTGAACCTCATGTCACTAAACAACAACTTTTGAAATGTGTTACTTAACAACTGTTAACTGTAATACTTATAGACTAACTGCCCACTTACAGACTTCAAAACTTTGCTAACAAAGTCAAAAGCAGGGCTCAGTGGTGACCACTGTCACCTCAAAGCAAGAAGTTGTGTGATTTAACCCTACAATGGTCACCCAGTGTTTGTGTTTTGGTGTAAGTAGTGTTAATGCTAATGTTAATTATGTAACTATGTTCTGTTACTTCCCTTAGTTTTGATCAACCTTAAACTCATTTACGTAACACTATAGTCTGGTATACGTCAGTGACTTGAGGATGAAGCATTTATTTTTACCCTCTGATGACTCCAGGACCTTTTCTTCCCCTGTCACCCTCTCACTCGGGTCTTCATACTTCTGACTTCTTCACTTGTCAGCTGTGACAGTGTGAAAGCGATATGAGGTGTGTTCGGCTGTGCGTGCACGCATTCACCAGACGTACAAATTCTTGTCTGGATGAGTGGGATTTCTCACATGAATCTGCATGGATGTCTGATCTAAGTAGGTTTAAGTGGGTTTAAAAAGCTATCAGAGTGGGAGGGCACTTTAACATATCCCAGTGGGCCCGGTGCCTGAAATGAAAGGAAGGGAAAGACAATGAAATGATGGGGGGAAAAAAGGAGTGAAAGACAGATAGATGCAGAGAGAGATGGGAAGAAAGTGAAACTACAACAACTCAAGGGGATAGAGGCGTAAACATTTGGATTTTCAACATTATTGCATACTTCTTTTCATTGTCTGTGAGTAATAAAACAAATTACATAATGAAGTTAACATGTCCACTGAGGTTTCTGAGAAACCACAAAACTGCATGACATTGATCTGTGAGGCTCAATGGTGAGGAAAAGGTGGGCAGGTAGCGATGTAACACATCCTCTTATCAGTGCACACAAGCTGCCGGTGTCAGCCTGGAGGTACACAGGACTGAGCCACCTCTCTGAACTCTTGGGCGTGCCAATAATTCACTCACCAGCATTTGTGTGCTCATTTCTAATTAAATTTTTAATCAACTATGAAACTGAAGTGATGACACCATGGATTTGGCATTTCGTTATCATCATTGTACGTTGTGCCCTTATTTGTACAATGATGTCAATACTGTTATTGTCAATGTCATTCAGTTGTCATAGGCTAAGAATAAATTTCTAGAATTATTAAATCAGCCACAGGCAGGCAAGCAGAAAATGATAAAGGAGGGAGTCCTAGAAAAGATTTCTCTGCTTTGGTTTTGGATGCAACAGAGCTGGAGGTAAAGACTACCTCTCCGCAGGCGCTTTAGATTTTAAACTCAACTGAATATTTTTGAGCCATTCTGGCTTTTGCAAAAAAGACATCCAAGGACTCCTCTCTAATGATGTTAGTGTTAAAATCTTTTTAAGAACTTTAATGCTACCTAAAGCTGGTTTCAATGCTAGTTTACAAACCAAAGTGGAGGTAAAGGAAAAGCTGGCTACAGACTGTATGTCTGATTGAATATAACTATGGTTACACGGCTACATACAGTATAAAACTACCTGATTGCCATACTTACGTGTCACGTGACAACTGAACCATCACACACAAGCCACAGAAAATCAGCAAAAGAACATGCTATTTAATGTGCGTTCTGGTACTGTTATGTTTTGTCACATGTCACATGCTTCATTAATGTCACAGTTTATTTTCCAAGCCTTTCTCCATTCTATTTTTTTTGCATTTTGCTTTTATCAGTACGGCAACTTTTCCACCTAAGCAAAGACGTTCAGGAACTCCTCTCGAGTGGAGTCGACAAAACCTTTTTGTGATATTTCAATGTATTTTTTTAAATTATTTTTTTATTTCTGTTTTTTCTACTCAAGTTTTTTTTAATGTGCAAATTGAAAATGCGCTGATAATCAGGTGGATGGAAATGCACTTACTGCTTGAGCTGGCCTCCATGCACAAATCATTTAGCCACATTTGTACTATAATCATAAAAAGAGTTGGTGCGCTGTTTGATCACTGTCCATCACATCACCCAAGCACACCCACAGTGTTCTGATGAAGCAGACTAGCTGAGTTTTTGAGTGTTGAAGTCGTAATGAATAATACCTAAAGACGATTTTCTTCAGCTTTGATACTGCTTTGTAAAGATACATGAAGTAGTCTGTAGGACTTTATCTATCTCTGCAGATAGCTATCACATTAAACAGGTCTAAGATACATGTTACTGTATTACACACACATTTTCAATATGGGTTAGCCAGCTAATTAGAGCAGAGATCCAACAGAATTGCCTGAAGAGATAATATCACAGCACAAACTAATACTGTTTTGTAATTTGTCCATTTGGCTTGTGAACAATATGTGTTACGATGCTGTGATGTGTTAACCATCATCAAGGCTGGAAGAAGAGTTGCTAAAAGGCGAAGATCGTAGCAGCTGTTGTGCAGAGGCACAGGTTTTCTAGTGGTCAGTCTTACTCAAGACACCTGCAAATGTGAATTATTCAAGTGAAAATGTACATAATTTAGATTTAGAAGGTAGGTCATTGCACCTTAAATTGAGGCCTTGTTATATCATACAGTAGTGCTATAAACTAACTTGTGTGTAACTCAAAGGCTGGATCATCCTGACCTACATTGTTCAGCAGATGTCTGACTTACATCCAATGAAGAGAAGACTCTAAACTACATTAGGTGTCTTATGACTATGCAGCTACAGATCTTTTTTTTGTTTAGTTTTCCCATAGTGTATTTTTATATCTGCTGTGTTGTATTGATAAGTGTAGGGAGAGTGCTTTTGGAGGATAGAGAAGAGATATGGGTCGAAACTTCCAGTGGGATCAGGGATTCTCCCTTTGATCCACTAGCTCATTAATTAACCATAAACAACATCAAGAACAAGAACAACAATTACAAGCCACCGAATCTCCTCTGTTCAGAGAGGGGATGCAGTAATAACTGGGAGAATATGAACCGATATGCCTGTATAATGCCTGTTGTCTTTGCTGTGTAATGCAAGTGAATGTGACTCTTGAAAAGCCAAAATACTGCATAATGCATGCTATTCTCAGAATAATGCAGGTGTATCTGCTTTGAAGTGTTCACAGATGCTTTGAGTACAAAAACATTCCTAGGCCTATTAAATCTGCTCTTTTTGGGGGGATTATTTATTGTTTTGTAAGACTCCATGGAAGGATGTCCATGTCCAGATTAGGAAATGTCTTTCCTTATGCCTTTCGTTGTAAAGGCTTAATGGAATAATGATTTCAGTGTTTCAGTTACAATTTGTTGGAATTGTGAAACAATGTGTCAAAAGCACCTTCTCTAGCCCCCTTCTCTAACTGTTGATTTTGTCGTCTGAAATGACAACTCTCCCTGGCAAATTTTGTGAGCTTAAGCTGGGTAGCTAATTAAGCTAACATTAGCTTCATGAATAGTTTGAAAAACTCTACCTGACTTTTTAATGTTTCTAGCTGAGTAATTTTAAAATGAAAGTCTTGTAAATGGTGTCTTAAATATGTATTTTATACATACATGATAACCAGGGTTTGACGTTAACACCCGCCAACCCACCAAATGCTGTTCCCCGGCTCAATATCCGATCCGTTCAACCCCCCAATAAATATTCTTCTTTTATCTGACTCCTCCTTCTTTTACGCCTGCACTTGGGTCTGTTTTAGTTTAGCTATGATAATAAGCAAACGGAGCATCTCTCACTCTCTCACACACAGACAGTGACTTACACACTCCAACTTTAGCTCTCTCTCATTCGATTCTCCCTCACTCATGTCATTTCCAGAACTTCTTGGACATTCATCCTTCTTCTTCTATCACATAAATAGCTCTAGCAGCCTGCTTATCAAAATACGTCTTAACATTCAGAGTTATAGGTAATTGGACGTGGTGCAAAAGTTGAGTGCAGCATACAGCTGTTTCAATGAGGAGTTCCAGAATTTGATTAGACAAAAATAATTTGTTCTTCTTTGTTTTAAATGCAGATTTTATTCTACTCTGTTACATCAGCCTGTTTACTGCTGTTGTTAGTTAATAAATACTTCATTTTTTTCAGGTTAGTTTTTATCTTTTCAATTAATCTTCTACACCCATGCACAAGGCCTACTTTTATCAAATGCAACAAGAAGCTACTCTTTATATGTCTTTATCTTAAAAGACTAGGCTACATTTTTTCATAAAAGGAGCTTTACACACAACCATATCAGAAATAATGATAATGACCTATAGTGTTACATTTTAGTCTTGATTTGGGTGTGTACAGTGCTCATTTACATTTAAAAAGATTGTAATTCTAGTTATTATTATTTTTATTAAATATGTGGCTAGGGAAAATGCTGTGTGGCTATTAACTTGGGAAAACCACTAGCCACAGTGGCTGGTGAGCAAAAAAGTTACTGTCAAGCCCTGATGATAACAAACTTTAATACTGAGGCTAAAGCTGCAGACATGTAACTAGAGCTGGACAATAAAACAATAACAATAATTATTATGATATAATTTTTTCAATAACAAAATAACAATTGTTCAATGAATGTTTGATTTTATTCAATTAATTCATACACAAATTAGGACTTAATTTTTTTTTTTTATTAAAGAGGTGGTATTATGATTTTTGGCTTTTTCCCTCTCCTTTATTGAGTTACATACCTTTTTGTGCATGTTTGCAAAGTGAAAAAGCGAAAAGTCCAGCCCAAAGGGAGTGCCCATCTCCCACAGAAAACTCTGCTCTGAACTTACTGAAAACAGCTTGTTTGTAGTCCAGCTGTTTCCCTTTTATCCCAGTGACGTCATAGGGTTGAAAACTAAATAAGCCTCACAACGCTCGCCAAGCGGCTAGTCCGAAACACTGTCAAAAATACCGGTGGAAAAACACTGAGCTGCAGCATACCTCTTCTCTCCCTTCCAAACATTAGCTACCCTCCAGGCAGTCAATGGACATAAAGTTGTTACTTTGATGTAGAGCCAGAGCACAGTTATAACTTTATGGATGAAAGATACATTTGTTAAAGATTAATAACACCACTCTGAAACTCTTGCTCCAGTCTATGTTGCTAAGATGGTCGGAAACATGTACAGCTGAACCGAAACCGTATTTGCTTCTCACTGAACCGCCCTTCTCTGCTTCTGATTCGCTAGTAGTCCTTAACTAGGAACTGTGCATGTGCAACTCCCAACAAAGATTATTTAGAGAAAAGATGTATCGCTCTGTAGCTGAAAGGAAGCCTTCAACACAGGTTGAAAATAGGAGCTGCAGCAATGTGCAGTATGACAAAAAACATGGTGTTTTTTGAAAATGAAACCATGTAAACCTGTTCTGGTCCAACCCTCTAAATAAGATTTTGAACCTGAAATGAGCATAATACCACCTATTTAAGGAGTTTATTTTGTTGAGGAAAAAGGACTGAAAAAAAATGTACTTAATTTTATTCATGTATATTTGTTGACAAAGATTTTATCATAATTGTTTTGAATGTTCTTCCTTAGACTTGTGAAGTGATCCACTGTTCGGCATCAAGTATTGTCCATGAAGAAAAGTTTAAACAACAATTAACCGTCAGTAGCAAAAATCAGCCATTAAACTCGAAAGAAATAATGATTTGATACTTATCATGATAATTATCGATATAGAAAGATATGAAACTTTTTTTTGTGATAACATTTTTGGCCATATTGTTCAGCCCTACATGTAACGCTAAATAAAGAAACAGCTATTTGACTGCTTGGCTTTCGCACTTGTTCTGTTAGTATTTTCAGTCAATGTTTTTACTTTCATTGTAATACGAACCAACTAATGTGTTTGCCCAATGTAAACTATCTTGGGTTACGCTGGTTTGGGTTGCTTGAGTGTAAACGTCCTGAAATCCAACAAAGGACAGGGAAGAGCTGCTAACGTTTGCCTAAACCCTGATAGCATGCTGGACCAGCACACACAGTGAGGTAAATGCAACACAGTAAATGTGCTATTCGTGAACAGAGCAGATAAATTCACTGTTAAATCCATCCTTTACACTTTTGCTCTTTTGATTTTGGTTTTGGAAAGGCTGAGAAAAGACACCACCCTCGAAACTCATCCAGTGCTGAGAATTACACTGACTATAGCCACATGCACATCACCTGCAACATGCAGAGAAATCCAAAGCCTGACAAGCCGGCCATGCTTATTTGCAGTTACTAAGCTATGATTGGACCATTGCTGTTTAACAATCTTACAGTTCATGTTTGAGCATCATAGGAGCACAGATTCATGCACAAATAAAGTGACAACATATTTTGCCATGTGCTGCGATTATCCATAGCTGCTGGCTAACTGGCATTTTAATCCTCTATCTTCAGACTGGCAAAGTCCTGTCAGTATATAAAAATGTGGGCTCTTGATAGTGAAAGTGACTACTTTTTGAATGTAAACCTAATCGTAATCTGTCCAAATACTTTTTGCACATATAGACTGGGAGAACATACACTAAGAGAGGGCTTTAGTTCTCTCAATGTTCATCCGGTTGTGATGAAAACACCCCGAAATTAAAGCTGACAGACTGTACTTTAACATTGTCATGACTGCGGCGTTCCAAAGTAATAATACTACATAACCAAAAAATGTGATCCAAGCGCTCATGGAGCTCGCTGTGTGATGCGGCAGTGACAAAGAGCTACGTCTGTATCATGGGCCAGATTTAGCCTTTTCTATAAACTCCCATTTCTGTCTTTTCTATTGGTCCATCTGCCGCTCTCATGTGCTCCCACTTCTTAACTCGTGTCTCTCTCACTCTCTCTCTCTCTGTATCTTTCTCTTTTTTTCACCTCGGTTTACAGTGGACAGCACAGCTTGTGATGTCTATATTGGTCCTTTCTCACCCTCTTTTTCTTCCTTTTTTTTTTGCGTCTCTCAGCCGTGTCTCTTCCTGTTTAGGAGCAGCTGTGTTGAAGTGAGCCAGAAACACAGATAGAAGCACAAGCTGCATTTAGATTTACAAAGTAACCCAGTATTGGCCGTATTCTCTTTGAGGTCTCACCCAGTTTAAGATGTTTAAATGAACCTTTGATACCCGGCGACTGTACCTCCCTTCTGCCATGCCTTTCAAGTCGTGGTGCCCTGCCCACTATGAAATGGTCCCAGTTATAATATGAACATGAAGAGCGACCTGCCATAAGATTTTTTTATGTAACATCACAGTACATGACAACATATTCTGAAGATGTGGATATAGAATTTAGAAAATTTTCATTTGAATTGGAAAGGAGACAAGCGACGATTTCACTTATAGTATTCCATGAAATATTATCAAAGATGTATTTACATCAGAGAGATTTAAATTAGACAATTGGACTGTATTTGGGAGGTGCATGTGTAAACTTGGGATAAGTAAAGGAATGATATATTACACTAAAGCAATTAGAAGGGAGGCTAAGTATAGATGAATACATGTCTGACTATCAGTAATTCTCCTGTATGGATTTGGGAGAGTCTGTTTGCATGTGTTGTTGTACCTTATTTCAACCCTTGCTTTTTCAAACATGTTTCCAGTTGCTTTCTACTTTCAACTTCCATCAAACAGCAAAAAATGTCTGAAAAGTGTTAAAAAAGTTTCTTAATGTTACAACAAGGGCAGCAAACAGATTTGACTTTGAACATAGTGAAATATTGCGATGTGCAGACTGTACAAACACTCAACTCTGAAACAGTGAAATAAATATGAAGTGTCCAAAATATAAAAAATACAAATGCGTGCAGAAAGAATACAATGACTTTTTTCAGACAATAGATTAGCTTCCTGCTTCTGAATCCATCCATGTCATGCTGCAACTCAACTTTACAGGCCTCCACCCTAACAGATTGCCTGCTGACATGGCACGCAGTAACAGAGTTAGTTGTGAAAAGGTCAAACATTTCCTCAAAACGTTTGCAATATTTTGATGCAAACATTACTAGTATGAGTTTACTTGTGTAGTTCTGATCCCTGTGTGGGGCCCCGATGGCTGTTCCATTGGTGTGTGAATGTGACGTAGTGTACACACGCTTTTATTGAATAGAAAGGCGCTATATAAATACAGATACTGTGTGTCCTGTGAGCCAAAATCACCACTTGAGTGCTTAAGCAAGTGTTAACAAAGTGTTATATTTTCTGCATCTGCCAGTATGTGAGGTGTTCCTGACGAAAAAAACGTCATCAGAGGGTGTACGCGTGAGCTTCGTGCGCACATCCACGTGCCTCCCAATTTTTGTGAGTGCAGATGAGTCCGCGCCCACTACAATAGCAGGGCAACAACCTGCTGACTGTGCTTGTGTGGAACAAGTCTGCCAAGCTGGCTCCAAAAAGTAGTATAAACGTAAAGTAGTACGCGTCCGTGGTGTCCGTGTACACGTCTGCTTTGAAGTATATTTGTGGCTAGGCTGCAAAAAGACTTCATTTTGCAGGTTAACATTGCCCCTAAGCACTGGTGCCAGCTTTTCCTGTCCTCCCTCCCTGTCCTGCTCTTGCACCTTGTCTCACTGTCTGAACATTACCATGCTTTCATATTCTGGCCTTCCTCTTGACCTAATTTTGCTCCACCCCATTCATTCATCATATGTGTCCGGTCTAATTAAGGTAATTAGGTTTCGGGTCAGCTAAACTACTGCTGTTCACGCTCTCCTTTTCTCTTCCTCTTTTTCTGTGGGGTTTCCACTCAGCCAGGGCTGTCTTAGGCTTTTTATTCAGGCCAGCTCAGCTTGGCGCTGATCAGATCATACACTGGGGGAGAGGAGAGGAAGAGGCACATAGAGATTCTGTAAAGATGGAGAGGAGCGCAGAGCAGGAGGATAAGGCTTTGTGTGAAGGAGGAGATTGTGTGTGCCTGCATGTGTGTTTTTGAACAGTGGTATGGAGAGTGTTTATGTGAGAGAGCGTGGGGTCAGCATCACTTGGGTGGCAGTTGGCTGTGATGACTCGAGCAGGCAGACAGTTGCATCAGAGTAAAGCAACCATGCAGGCCAGACAAAGTGTCTGATAGCAAACAAGAATTTGCATCACTGTTCTGCTTTGGTCCCATTTTCAGTCAAAAAACCTTACATTATGTTAGATACATACACTGTTAATGTGTGACCTAATTACGTAATTCGTATTTTCTAATTTGGGACAGTAAAATCTGAGCTGAGCCGGGTTCTGACATTAGTTTTTGTAATACAATAAAAGCAAACTTCTCTGTTGCTTTTTAAGCTGTACTGTTCCACTTGGTAGTGCCTGAACTAAATGATACCAATTTGTCTTTGTTACATAGAGAATAACCAGCAAAGACGGCAATGTTTACTTCAGAGAATTCAATATGTAGAATATTTGTCATTATTAATCATGTTGGGTTCAGATCACTGAATTATTTTTTCCTTTCACAGTTAAGTTTCAGCTCTTACTCTCACTTAGTTAAACTAGTTATATTATAAACAGTTCAAATTATACTTTAAGAAGAAAAAAAAACTTATTTTCCAAAACATTGTGTTACAGTCTAGGTAATTTTGCAGCCAAGTTATGTGCAGTTACTCTGCATTGTTACAAAATTACCTTCTTTTTACTTTTTTTTAAAGAAAATATATACTTAGTGGAAATATATGCATGATTCTGTTTTTGGTTAGATCATTTTTAATCCAAATTCCACATTGTTGCAATAGATCCAATGGCCGTTTGCCCTATTTATTCCTACATACATGATTCCAGTAATGTAACCAATTACACTTTGGCTTTGGCTAATTAAACTGACTGTCTCTCACCAAAATGCATCTGACATAACAAATGCATTTCCTTCCTCATTCCTCATATTTATATCCGTGTTTATTAACTAGCAGCTTTCTTCTTCGTTTCCTCTCCTGGCACGTCATTACATTTCTTTACACATTACCGCCACCAACTGTCAATCAGTGGAAAAGCATTAAACTGGCAGCGTTGCTCCATAGCGGTACAAGAGATCTACAATTTTACAGGGTACCTTTAAACCTTCCATACATACTAGATTCTCATATTAATGATATGATACAGTTACATGCTTTAACTTGAAAAGCTTCCATGCTAAACCCATGAAGGGCACATTGTACTTAGTGTTTAACTGTTAAGTTACTAGCTGCATAAACTGTTAACTTACCTTCTGGTTACTAAGCTGGGAAATACACCTGTCTTCATCTCATGGGACTACAATATGAACAGGTGCCAGCTCCCCAGGCAGAACATTTCAACACAGTATGGCCACTTTTGGGTGTTGATTGTAGGATGGCCTTCGGAGCACCCATGCCTTCAAGGCTCCAGATGTAGCCTAAAACAGACAACAACAGCCTGTCAGGCCTCTACTTTGCAGATTTTTTGAGCTGTCAGGTTTATTGTGATGTTGTTATTGTTTCAAACTTTCACTGCACTGGCGTGAAGAAAAATGTAAGCTAGTCCATCACCTTCAAGACTAACAAGTTTCCTGGTTGTGAGTGTCAGGAGAAAAGACTTGAACGTAGACACAATGCTGCATTCTCACGCATGCACATGCTCACACACTCTACAATGCACTACTCTGTGCCACTGTAAGAATAAATATCCCCAGCATATCATCTCCCCAGTTTGTTCATTTATTTTTGTTTGTATGCCATGTTCTTTGGATCCAATTTGTGTCATTGTCATGTTGTCTTTTTGTATTTCTTGTCTTTTGTCGTTTAAATCAAGTGTGCAGCTAAACTAACTCTGAACTCTGAACTCGTTCTGACTGCGCCCTTCAGCTTTTGAAGTCTCCATAATCATGTTGTGCTGTACTGATCTCTGTTTTTCTCATATATTTTGGTATGTGAATGAGATTTCTGCAGACACTAATTAGCCCTTGTCCTGCAGATATTTGTTGGCAGATGCAAGCCTAAAGCGAGCCTTTCGGTGGCCTCAACTAGACAAGGGCTGGCAAGAGAGAGGTTTAATGCAACTGAGTACTGCACATTGCATGTAACGTCCAGGCATGAGTCAATGAACACTGAAACCTGGCTGTGCATCTTAATGGCGCTGCGTTAATCGCAGCAGAGAAGATGAATTTGTTTTAAACAAATTGGCAATGCTAGCACGTAGCCACACAGCCACTGCTTATTATAGTTTTTTTTTTGTAAAATTGGCATGCATACACACTCACAGAAGCCAACACACATGTGCATGCACATACACATTCTATACTGTACATGCAGACACGCACACATGCACGGGCGGAGAATGACAAACTGATTAGCTCCCTCTCACTGAGAATTAATTGGGTTTCTTCACGCTTAAAATTAATTCCCTCTTTTATAATGTCCTATTTAAGAGTTGGGGCGGCAAAATAAATAGAGGTGATGAATGGCTGGCATCTTGAGGACAGTCATAGTGTTTTAGCCAGGGGTGTGCACTTCCTGTTTCCTGATTTGAAAATGAAGCAAAAGGAGCAACTGTGTTTGGGTGTCGTTCTCGGTTTTGAAACAAACATGATGTATTTCATGATATAAACAGAAGCATTAAGATGGTCTTTGTGCTATTACTGTGTTGTTTTTATAGTTTTTGCTGTATTTTCACTGTACAGCACTTATGTGCCTTAAATGTACTTTATAAACAAATTTGGAATTAAATTGAATGTCAGCTTTGGAGATTTGTTATTTCTGAGCGGGAGTCTGTTATATTTTATATCCTAAGATTACCTTCAGCTGTATTTTATTGCTTTGTGGCCCTGTCTGATTCTGAGATTTCTGAAGCCTCAGTTGTTTAGGGACATGAAGATATCGACTGAGCACATTGATATATCTTTTTATTAAGTTAAAATAAAATGTGGCAAAGCGGGGATCAGCAGAGCCCAAATGGTTTGATGCAATTTGATTCTCATCCCAAGGGTACCCAGATTTGTGATGTGGAGTCTTCCAAGCAAAATGCTTCTGTTATTTTACAGTATTTCTTACCTTTAAGTAAAACAAGATACTTGCCGCCCAGAGTTGCTGCAACCTCTTTACTTCATATTTTAGATGGATAACAGCCCATTGAGCTCAGGTTGTATTTGACAGTGGAGAGATTTAACAGTCTGCCTGAGGATGCACACATTGTTATTCACTCCGTAACTTCTGAGCTGCAGTTAAACAGCAATAAGGAGAAACAGAGACCGACAGACACGCAAATCAAAGCAGGGTCTCTTCTGTGAAAGTTTCTTTCATTATAGCAGCTGTTGTGTTGATGAGAGGAATTGACTGATTGCAGGAGGCTCCATTTACGAGTGTTATTATATAGACAATGGTGGTTGTTATCGTTATTTGTGGTGTGATTAGTTTTATTTTGTGAGAGCGATTGTGCACTGTAGTTGTCTGATGCGTCACACTGGGTGAAGTCTTTGTAGTGTTACTCAAATTCTGCCTGTTGAACACAGAATTAATTGTAATTTTGTCTTTTGTCCAGTGTATTTAACATTCTTGCTCTGTCCTCTCTGTCTGTTTGGTTTCTTTTAATACAAATCCATCATTTTTTTATGCAGTTAATGCCTTTGCCTGTCTAAAGCCTGTGTTGTAACATACCTGATTTAAAAAAGACATTAAGCATGTAGTGACAAGTAACTGAAGCAGTGCTATCTGAAGAGACCACACAAGCAACATTTGAACATCTCCACCTAAGTTAGCAATGCTGCGTGAAAGCCTTTATATCTTTGAAGGTACAATGTGAGACTATTCTCCACCTGCCGAATTCCTACTTCAAAAAATAGAACATCCCATAGGTCATAACTGCTGTTAATTGGGGCTAGCTGGTTAGCATGCTAACTTCAACAGCAACAAAATACATAGATGACTTTGACAACTTTAGAACTGTTACTTCTTCACATCCTGTTGATAATGTTAGTTTTTAACTAATATTCTGGTCAAACCTTACACATTGTATCTTTGAAATGACCAGTTTGTAGGATTTAGGGGAATATTGGCAGAAATTGAATATAATATTCACAACACTATGTTTTCATTTGTGTATAAACCCCTAAAATAAGAACCCAGAGGTTATTGTTACCTTAGAATGAGCCATTTATATCTACAGAGGGAGTGGGTCCTCCAACATGGAGTCCGCCATGTTGCACTGCCACGTTTCTACAGAAGCCCAAAACAGACAAACCAAACACTGGATCTAGAGACGGCCTTTCATGTTTTTAGCCACCACCATAGGTTCTCCTATCCTCTTGGAAAGGAAGGATGAGGGGAAGCGTTGTCAGTAGGTTGCAATCTGCCTCACTGCCAGATGCCACTAAATCCTACGTACTGGTCTTTTTAGGCAATCACACAGCAGACTTCCTGACTCAGAGTGTGATCTCTGCTGCTGTGGCCTACTGCGTGGTGATGTGATGAATTCTGCATTTGAGAGTGACGACTAAATCTTTTGCCATCAGGGCACCTGTTATTCTGAAAACCTTGCCTTAGGAGCTAGGCTAAGTTAATTCAGTACCATCTACAAGCTTTAAAGCAGCACATTTAATTTGGCCCACCTTTAAATTCATTGTTTTTATTTATGTATAAATATTATGTTGCAGTATCTCTTAATCACACATATTTTTAAAGTTTTTACTCTTTGTCCCGATGAGCCCTTTCTATTCATATTTGAGTTTGTAGGAGGAGAAATATTTGTAAGTATTTGGTCCAGAGGCAGCCTGCTCCAGAGATGGGGACACATGTTGCTTTCTGTATTTTGTAAATACGGTTGCCAGGCAACTGAAGCTTGAAACTACTTCAGTATATTCTACTACCGAAGAATGAATTCAGTGAATTTTATAAAATTCTGAAATGTTGATTAAATGTGTTCTCCTGAAACTCCACAGCAGCATTAACTCTAGGAGGCATCAGTGTTTGACAGGGTCATTCTGTAGATTGGGTTGTTTGAGGGAAGAAGGCTTGATACACAGAGTTGCAGTCTGTCTCCTGGTAGTCCACCTAAAAGGTTAATTTCACACGCACTGTCTAGCAGCATTCAAATTCTAGTATATACACTTGAAACAGTTATTGTTTGCTGTAATTGCTTCTCGTGTCAATACTGACTGTGAAGAGATCCCATCCTAAAGTGGTTCCAAGGGAATAGAGGCGAGACGAAATCTGCTATGCAGAAAAGAGTATCATCCAAAGTTCTAGTATTTTTGCTTCAAAAATTCACTGTTTGTGTTAATATATCTCCACTGCAGTTGAAGGAAAGACTGTCTGGGGAAATTGTTTTCATGTACATGGACATGTAAGTGTTGGAATAGACTGTAAACAGGTGAAACAACTAGCCTGCCTCTGTTCAGAAGTAACAAAATCCACCTTCCAGCACCTCTGAAGCTCATTAATTAACATGTTCTGTCATTTGTTTAATTCATAAAAATAACAACGTGTAAAAATTCAGTGTTAAAAAAAATATAAAGAACAATCCTCACAGAGTCAACAAGGGTAGGTGCCCAACCAACATCAAAAGTGCAGTGTCGCATTAATGGTCACTTAATGTTAGCACAGGTCCCAATTTCATTGATCCTTGTTGCTCATCATGTGCACACACACACAAACAATAAAACTGTCTCTTTGCAAAGTTTTAGAAGTCATTTTTTCTGTTATACATACTTTTAATATTAAGTTCCTGCTGCTTTCACTGTAGCCTTTATTTAAAATAAACCATACTGCTTATTCTGATCGGATGCTTGACATTTTTTCAAAGTGGTGTCATAAATTAACTGGTATCAAAACAGAAATCTACTTCAACACAAAACTATTTTGTGAAGCATTAAGTGTTTCAAGTGCGATAAATCAAGTTTATTATGATCATCATCACTGTTGTTGTTATTACATAAGAAGCTTCTCCTCTTCTGTGGCAGTGAGTGGGCTCTTAAATGGGATGTGAAAAAGTTAATGTATGAAGGTTGGTGTTGGAGCAACAGTGGCTCACCTGTCAGCCAGCGATGGCTCTCTGCCGAAGCGGCTGTGACAGAAGGTGTCCTCCATACAGCACATTGTGTGTCACAGCTGTCAGTCTCCTGACAGAGACCTGTCCAGCCTGGTTAGGCAGATAGGCCGGGGAACACACACAGAATAGCTTGGCCATATTCGCACGAGCACATATATAAACACACAGATGTGAATAACACCACGTCAAGGTAACTTAGAGCTGATGGTAATTGATTTGCAGGCTGGCAGGAGTCTAACTGTTTAGGATATGAACTGTTTTCACCCCCTTACTCTCTCTACCTGTGTCTCTCACCCTTCTCACTCTATCCCTCCCATCTCTGTCGGGGAGTTTGACTGTTTCCCAGAATCTGTCGTGCTGTCGACATTCATTACATCTCACCTGGAGTGCTTCTGCCTTTTGTGTTTTAAATGGAAACGGAGAAATGTATTTTTTGTATGTTCTCACTCTATACATAATGGGTTTACATGATTTTCTATTGTCCATATTTTTACATAATTGTGTATTATATAATAACGTTCTACAATGTGATTTATTTGAGTGCCTTTTTTGTGTATTTTGTTCCTTTGTCTGCAGGTAGCCGAGATGCATGGTGAGTTGATAGAGTTTAATGAGCGTCTGTACCGTTCCCTCATGGCCAAAGACCACCTCATAGTCCAGATGAGACAGGAACTCATTGACCTGAGAGGACCGGTGAGTGACAAACACACACTAAAACAGGCAAACTGATGCCCTCACTCATCGGATTTCTCTGCAGGTTTTTCCTCCCCTCTCTGTCACCATGCCATTTTCTCTCCTCTCCTCCTTGTGATTTAGATTGATTTTCATCTCGCCCTGTTTGTTTTTGCAGTGGTCCCCCGCTCATTTTTTCTACAGTCAGTGGTTGCCAATGATGGTTAACTCCATTTTCCTTGAAGTTGTCATCTGTGAGCTTCTTCTGTTTTGATTTCTGTTTTTACTGTTGGCGCGTCGGCACTGCCGTTCTCAGAAATAACCTGTCAGTCAGACTGTGTGTGCTCCCATCTTTTTACTTTTCAGTTTGATTTTCTGTAGCTGTTGCTCTTTGCGTTCAACCACGGTGGCTATCACTGCTAATGCTAACTATCCATTTCTACTTTCAAGGGAAGTTCAGACAAACTACTTTTCCCCTGCACTTTCAAAGTTGTTCTTTACAATAGCAACACACACACACACACACACACACAGAATGCCAACATCTGGTCATGCTCAGGAGAGCTCGAAGCAGTTTGGACACACAAACATATACACACACTTGATACATTTGCAGTGATGGGAGCCCCAGGCTGAAGATAGGACTTCTTATCCCCCAGCTTCAGCCCTGCTCTGCTGGACCACTCACTGTGTGGGTGTGTGTGTGTGTTTGTGTGTGTGTGTCTGTCTCTCTGCGTTTGTGTGTCTGTGTTTGTGTATGTGTCCATCTCTGGCTCCTGCGCATGCATTTAGTTCCCAAGAACTGCTGAAGTTGACCAAACCCAGGTCACTTTCTCTCCGACTCTATCTATTCCTAACCGTCTTTCTGTATCCCTCTAACTTTTCTCATTCTTTCAAAGGGTGTTTGTGTGTACGTGTGTGTGTTTTCTCTCTTGAGGGTTGGATCAAAGCCTGGAGATCCTACTGAAGGGGGCTGTGGTGTTATGGCCCAGGTTTAGTCTCTCTCTTTTTCACACATGAACACAGTCATTCAGAAGGCCAACATCTGGGTCTGGTCATGTGGTTCCTCAAGGGACCTGGAAGCATGCAAAGAATGAAACAAATCACAGGCTTGATGAACTCACACAGACACACGCATCAACATAACTCCCACACAATTGCATCGGAGGGTGTCAGATTAGGACAACCACTGCTAACTGAGGATACTCATTAATAATAACGGCATCGCACACATAACACGTATGTGCACAAATAGTGATTTACCCCAACAGCCCTGTCAGATGAACTCAAGTACCCCTTGATCAACACCGACAGTCATGTTCCAAATGTGCGATCATTTTAGTTAATTTTAAAGTGGAGTTATTTATACTAAAAGTGGATATTGTTACTTTTTTTTTTTTACACTTGGGCCGTCAGTGTTGAGGTTGGTTTGGTTAAGTTTTCTAAGTTTGTACTTCTGCCACTTGAAGTGCCAGAAGCTGAATGTTTTAACCGCTTAGCTGTTTCAACGTTTTGCATATTTAGTTTACTCTTTCAACTGATTAGAAATTGCGTTTAGATACAGTAACAATTTCAACTATTCATTACTTTTAGCTAGATATTTGGAACCATTAACCCATTATCTTTATTTTTAGCCAACTTTTTCAACTTGGTTTCATGTATACTCAATCACAGCACATGGTGTTCAGGTGTCGCTGACTCAGGTTGAGGGCAATGTGTACTGTGCAGTTGGTGTCTTGCTTATAGCTTACTTGTCATTGTCACAATAAATGTACTAAAATGTAACATTACATCAATTTGTTGTCCTATTTAGCTGTTTACTTTGCTCCGCAGTACAAATATGTGGATATTTATATTATTTATATTTTTTCAAATGAGTTGACGTACTCCACAATCTTTCCATATACCCTCTGACACTGTGTTTGTGTGCGTATGGGCCATATTTGCGTATGAGTCTCTACTGTATGTGTAATGTGTCTCTACTGTATGTGTGATGTGTCTGCTCACTATGAATCTTTTATTCCAGGTTCCAGGTGATTTAAGCCAGACGTCAGATGACCCCAGCCTGTCAGATTTTGAGACGTAAGAATATTTTTCTTTTCTTTTCTCCTCTATTAATCCTTTCTCTTCACTCTGTCTTTTTCTCCTTATTCAACCTTCCTTCTTTTTAACAATAATTCACTCTTATCTCTGAAGTTTCTCTTGTTTTGTATTTTGCAAGAGCTAAATCTCATCCATCCAGAATATCTTTTCTCCCATCATAAGTCATTCTTTCTCAAGTTAACCTGTGATCAAAACTCAAAAACTGTTTGATTTCATACATCCATTCGTTCATTCCACTCTTTGATCACGACCAAATTAGATTTAGTGTTTTACCGGAGTGAGCTGTAATTTGCTCTAGCTGTCTATGCATAGTGCTGACACAATGTTGAAGTTGCTACTGCTGGTGATAATGATGATAATGACAAAGGCAGTGAGGACAGTTTGTTGTTTGTGTAACTCAGGGCTCATCGCGCTCTCATCAACGTGTGGATCCCCTCTGTGTTCCTGCAAGGCAGAGCTGCCAACGCCTACCATGTCTATCAGGTACATTCATCCATTTAAATGTCTTGTTTGTCTGAGCCGAGTCCTCTGTTCACCAGGCAAAACCAGCCAGTACATTCATTACATAAGGACATATTGCTTCACTGACATATGGCCATACTTGCTGTTGGTACGTGTGTGACAAAGAAGCTGATGAAAACAAAGACTGTTGTGGAGAGGTTTTTGTGATCAGTTTGTTTGAGTTAAACCAAACAAAGAACAAGAGGGATGAGGTTACAAGTTCATTAAGCCTAGGAGCAACAAATGAGCAAGCTCTGAAATAATTATACATTGAAACAAGTTTGGATTAGTACCTCATCACCACTGTTCATTAGCATTGGTGCACTCAGGGCTTTGTTTTTTCCACTCATTCTGCTCAAGTGGTCAAACACAACACTTTGCTGGCTGTCTTTTTGTTTTGTTTTTTTGTTGTTTAAATATGCTTGGACAAACCTGTTTTTAGCCATGGCAGGAGTGTGGTTTAAGGGATGGCAGTGTCGTTCCACCACTTTGGTCCAGACTGAAATATCTCAACAGCTATTTGATGGATTGTTATGAAATTTGGTACAGTTATTCATGGGGCCTAGAAAATGAATCCTTTGACTGACTTTGGTGATTAGGTTTGGTGACTTTTCCTCACTAGTGCCTCCATCAGGTTATATATATATATTTGATTTTTAGTAAAATTGTCTGGTAACTGTTGGATTGATTGCCATGAAATTTGGTACAGAAAATTAAAATACTATTTTAGCCTCTTTTCACTTATCTTTTCCATCAGAGGGAAACTTTTAAAGGTTCAGTGTGTAGGTTTTAGTGGCATCTAGTGGTGAGGGTTGCAGATTGCAACCAGCGGCTCACAGTGCATCCACATGCTCCTCGGATGATCCCATTTCCTTGAGTTGTGAAGTCGTTCTTCCGTCTTCAGTGTGTGTTGATGTGCTCTTAAGTCAGAATGTGGAATCAACATGGATGCTACTACAAAGTGTTGGATTAGCATTAACAGAGTATATAAACAATAAGCAGACATCTAGTTCAGTCTAAATGGACATCAAACTAACCTTTGTTATTTGTAACCATATTACAAATAACATGTTTGCAAAATATGTAGGTGATGTAGCATAAATCAAAGTTCTGTATATTTCTTAAAGAGGTGGTATTATGCTCATTTTCAGGTTCAAAATCTTAATTAGGGGTTGTACCAGAACAGGTTTCATTTTCAAAAAACACCATATTTTTCTTATACTGCACATTGCTTCAGCTCCTCTTTTCACCCTATGTGTTGTACGCTCCGCTCTTGAGCTACAGAGTGATGCATCTTACTCGTACAAAATCTTTGTTGGGAGTTGCACATGCGCAGTTCCCAGGTAAGGCCTACTAGCCAATCAGAAGCAGAGAAGGGCGGGTCGTAAGAAATAAGGTAGTGGCTGTGTCCGAAGTCCCCTCTCATTCACCACACCCTACCCCCTCTGTAGGGAGTTGTATGTAGAGCACTATATAGTGAGCTCACTCGCATTATTGAAACAACACTTTCGAACACTACCTCGATCGTAATTTCGGTGCCGTTAATTACGTCATTGCCGTTGGACAATCAATTTTTTCTATCAGCGCAGTGCATGATGGTATATATTGCTTGGTTAGTGACCATCGGTTGTACACTACTTTTCAAAATGCATTCTGGGATACATTGAGTGGACTATATAGGGTATAACAATGATCACTATACATTCGGACAGCACTACAAAATGGCGAGCTCACTATATAGTCCACTATATAGTGAGTAGTGGGTGATTTCA
>JAPMOB010233117.1:0-33274 GCA_029875015.1 Lepomis gibbosus
TCAGGGACACAATGGGGATTGAACCCGGGTCTCTCAGACCAAAGGCATGTGTCTTATCCAGTGCACCGCCGCCACCACCACTAGAAGCACCCAGTAGAAGCATCAAATGTACTATTTTTCAAAATGAGGCTGAAAAAAGTTGCGCTTATTTTGAAAAGCTTGGCTTAAGTGTGCCTAACTGATAAAAATGAAGATGTTCTAATCAGCTTAGATTTGAAAGTACGTAATACTGTTTTAACACCACCTAAATGACAAGTTTGAGATTCACACATTAAACCAAACACAATTCCAAAGATTTTGGTTAAATAGCACAATATAAATCAAGACGAGCTAGGTGGTAAACATTGATATTCTGCATCCAATATAAACTCAGTCGCTAGTTTATTAGGTACACCTAGCTAAAAGTGCATTCAAATACAACAGCCCTGCAATAAATCCTACCTTAATGAAGGGAATAATGTTATGTTTTTGCTGAAAGTGTGTTAGAGAGCTTTTGATTAAACTGTATGATCATTTTGGAGTCTGCAGCTGAATTGTTTGAATTGAACCACAAACTACATCTTCCAAAATGATCATACAGTTGAATGTTTCAGCAGGATCAAGATTTGCAGCTGATCCACGCATCTTTTAATGGATCAGTGGTGACTCTAGAACCAGTTCCATCTTGTCTTGTTTGCAGCAGGTACACAACATTTCCCCAAATGTGCTGATTCACAACAATGTAACTGCACAGTGTTGTGAGCCAGTGACCAGCAAGTGAACCCTAGCGCAGACAAAAGTAAATTAACAGCAGCCAGCAGCTTCAATTAATGATACGGCAGCGTGAGTCAGCGAGTCCTGTTGAGAATTGTTTTAGTTTCTTTTTTATTAAGAATTATTTTTTTCACAGCTCTGAAGTAGTGCTGGTGTAGCTCATAAATGTTTTTGAATTTCAGTATTTGGTCATGCTGAGGTTGAAGAGAGGTGGTCAAAAATCCCCTCTACTCACAGTAGAGCTACTGTAGCCATATCAATAGCACTATCGATACAACCACTAATAGCAGTGGCTGTATACTGTTGGAGCTCAGCCTTTCGAAGGAGTAATGAGCAATAAATGCATAATGCAAAGTGTCACAGTCTCTCCTTTTTGTAGTGAGAGCGTTTTCCTAAACTGGCCTTATAACTGGACTAACACATTAACTGTTCCTATGGATCAAGGGTAATGCAAAAATATTGCATGGGAAAGCAAACTTAATGCAAGGAAATACAAAAGTAGTTCAGAAATAATCCCCCCATGACCCTTTGGGGCACTGTACTTCATAAAATATTAAAGAAAACCATGAAAGATGTGATTCATGCTATACTACCTTAATGAAGAGTCATTCAGGTGTTACATATTTACATTGCTTTACAATTTTAAATTAGGCTTACTTTACGAAAAGGGAATATACTGCTATGCACTATGGAGGTTCAGTTATTTCTTTTTTCTTTGGCAGCCTGGTGCAGCTTAAACACACATCTTGTATTTATTCATTTGTTACCTGTGCAATTGAATCCATTCATGACACCGTCCAGCACTCCTTTAGTGGTGTTCTCAAAGATGTCAACTTGAGTAGAGTTCTCGCCGAAGACATGGTCAAAAACAAACTTAAGGTCTTTGTTAGCCCTCTTGTTGATGTTTCTGTTCCGTACTCTTTGCGACCCAAAACATGATACCTCCTCTTCCTTGGGGTCAAATATGAGCATGTGGTTATCAACAACCTGGACCACATTTCGACAGTTTTCACGCTTCTCACTGTCGCTGGTTGGCCTAACCCGAACAACCACCTTGACATGGCTGCACACATCACTTGCCATTGTGGTCCTTCTGCAGTGACTGAAGTGTTGCTGCAAAGCAAATACAAAGGGCTGATCATTAAATGACACAAATTGAGAAAGAAACCGGGAAAAACAGACAGAAAACCGCAGGTGATGGAATTTTTCTTTGACAAGTTGAGGGTCTAAGAATAGAGGTTGTCGTTATGCTATACAGACTGTAAAGGCCTTTGAGACAAATTAATGATTTTGGTTTTTATATAAAATTAACTTGACTGACTTAAGTCACCAACAAATTTCTTCAGCCTCCCAGAAATGTCTGTCTCAGCTTATCCCCAATGTTACTGCAGACAATTGATATGTTTGCTAATGATAGTGAAGTCAAAATCTAATTGATAACCAATGACATAATTTCTTTTATTATAACAGACCAAAATTACCTTACTGTAATCCATGCATGTACTGTATGACAGCTGCTTTATAGTACAACCATCCTGCAATAAATCCTGCTGATCCAAAAGTTGTGTTTAGTTTTAGTTGAAAATGTTTTTGAGATGTCTTGTTTCAAATTGATATTCATTTTGGAGGCCGCAATTTGCAGTGCTGTTGAATTAAAATGCTCTGTAGTGTGACAACGTGTGAGCAATTTTTCCAAATATCATCTTATACTTTCTCCATCCTCACTGATATAAATAGGGTTGGCATATGATAGGACATTTGAAATAAACTCCTCTACTGTGTAAAATGCATTGGTTTTAGCCAGGTGTATTTATTCAGACTGGACATGCAGTGTTTATTTTTTTAACGTTATATACAGGCTGTCGTCCCGACCATAGCACAGATAATCAAAAGTGATCCCCATGTTCCATTGCAAGAAAATGAATGCACTAAGATTAAGGTTAGAGGCTGGGTGGAAGTTTCTCTGGTTAACGTTAGAGGTAAATCAACTGGTACGTTTCAACAATGAGACAAATAACGGCGCAATACATTCATGTCTAGTAACGTTAATGACTACCAGTCACAAAAATGTATGGATATAATACGACAGTGTCTTTATTGCTAGTTGACAGTTGAGTGATACTTCAAATGTTAGCATAAATATTTAAATTCAAGCACAGTACAAAATGACGTTTTTAAAAAACACTCAATATGAAACCAACCCTGTCATGCTAACGCCTGCTAAGTTAGCTAATATTAGCTCTCGTACAACTTCCAACGGTAAGTTAGCGTTTTTCTCATTATGTCGAAAGCACTGTGTGTGATTACACCTTACCTTTTGTCAGTAACTTTGTCAGAGGTTGTCTTTCATTTCATTACCACGGTAACTTTTTCTGATAAGACACACGTATTTGGGGTTAGAAAAACTCGCTAGCGAAGCTTAACTGGCCATAGCTAGCACGACAAGCGCCAATATTTTCAAAAACAAGCCCTCTTCCTCTGTCGCAGCAGATTGGACGTTAGTCGCTGGTCATTGGGCGGATCCTGGTGACGCGACGGACATGCTGCTCCTGCTGCTGAAGCTGAAGAAGGCGGAGCTACTCTCGTATACTACGGTAAGCTACAGTTAACTTCCTGAGGTGTAGACGCTGTTCTCCGGCATACTTCACATTGGTTAAAGGCTTTAAAATAAGACTGAATGCACTGTAGCGTTTATTTTCGTATAATCGTTGAAAATGTGTGTAACGTTAGCTAACTGCGCGCCGTCATCCAACATGGTGGCATAGCAACAGTATTTGACATCGCTCTGTCTTCAGGTGTAAAATGCCTCGCCATTAACGTTAACATTAATGGTCTAATGCAGTTAATGTTACTATACACGTGACAAAGAGCAACTAACAGTGTGCCAAACGTCGCATAACACCTCAGTAAAAGGCATCTCCCAAGATATTGAATAACGTTATCCACACCCACTCTTACACATTCCCCCACGTTAACTCTGGTGTTTTTAGCGAGGTGAGTTAGTTGGCTAACCTGCTTCACACCAAAACTGTTTTCCAAAATGGCAACATACACGTGGTTACATGCGTTTGGTTTTATGAAATCATCTTGTTAACTGCTACCAACAACCCAGTAAGTTAGTGTGAAGTTATGTGACCTTTTTACCCACTCCTAGCTTGATGGCTAGCAGCTAAGTAGCATAATAAGAAACAGGGGCGTAGCCAACGTTAGAATCGTGGGTCCTCGAAAAAAATGCCTCCTTACATTAAAAAATCCTATCCTTTATCCTATCCCTGTGCAATGAGACAAAGTTACTTTGAGTTGTTACAATGTACTCTTTCAACATTTGAATTTTATGACAGAGATAAACAATATTTACAAAACAATTCATATGTGATTAAAAGTATAGAGTATGCTCAAAATATTTCATCATTCATTTACCTGTGCTCTTCCAGTAAAGGATACATCCATTTTTATGGCTGGGCGATATGGCCAAAAATGTTGTCATGATAAAAAATTTCATATAATTTGATATCAATAATAATCACGATAAATGTCAAATCATTATTTCTTTTAAGTTTAAAGGCTAATTATTGCTCCTGAGTGAACATTGAAGAAACCATTTTTTGTGGTTTTAAACTATTCTTTATGGTCAGAACATGACAAACACTTGCCAAACAGTGAATCACTTGACAAATCTCAGGTAGAACATTCAAAACAATTATGATCAAATCTTTTTTCAACAAATACGCATGTGAGTGAAATTATGTGAAATCTCTTTTCAGTCCCCTTTCCGTAAGAAAATAAATAGTTTCATATTTATCAAAGATTTGTTATTTTGTTATTGAGGAACATTATGTCGTAGTAATTATCAATATTGTTTCATTGCCCAGCCCTAGCATTATTAGAACATATTATACACCAGACCAGCACATATGAGTACTTAATATAAGTCATGACCATGCCCCTTTCTGAGGGATAGAAAAAAATTGAAGATCCAATGCAATTTGATGTCTTGCATTACAATTTTGAAAGTGTGTTTAAAGTGTGTATGCATTCATTTTGTCTAAACTAAACCTTTGTTTATAGACATTTCTAATAATTATTTTGCAACCTTGCCTGAACCTAAGCATTTGCGATACTTTAATTAATAAATGTTCAGTCTTCCCCCTTCTAAGTGGATCAGGGAATTGCTTAACCTGACATCTCATTGAATCCACGGGTATCTTTAGATTATGTGTTGCTTGTAAATAACCAACCTGTTAATACTAGCCCACTGTTTAAGCTAGGCTAGCCTGAGATTTAGCTGGAGATGACAGTCTGATGCGGCTACTGTATGGCTGTACTCCAGCATAGTAACTGTCACCAGCATTATTTACCTATTTACCACACTACCTATCATCAGTAAATATTCATGTGTTTTATACTTTTTATATACAGTCTATGGTTTTATATGCCTTAAATCAGATCTCGATTTGTACGTGATTACTCACAACATGCTACACAACAGCTTTTCAGCATTTCCTTGTTTGTCTTGTTATGTGAAAGCGCAATTCTTATTCCGCAAACGGGGGCCTTGATGCTTGCCGCTTGATAACATGATGCCAGTCTGATAGCTTAGCTTACCTGAAAGATGTAATTTTGATTTATGTCTAGATGCACACAATCCTAATGTAATATATTGTATAAGAAGTTGAAAAGGATTCCTGAAAGGTACAGCAGGTATGGCCCATAATCTGGCAGCAATCATGAAACATCACTCAATATTTTTATTGCCACCCCTTTTAATATTGTGTTATTCTTTGCTGCCTTTGAACATTAGCTTTGCATTCACCAGTACCATGCGCCCACTGTTAAATTCCTTCAGCTTCTGCACACATTTCTGTTTTATTATAACCATACAGCACCAACTCTGAGCTCTAATTTTCCAATATATCTTGTTGCCAGGAAACATCTGAATACCTTTTAAACCATGTGGCTGACTTTAGTGCCTGATGCAGGCCCTATTGTTTATGTAGAATGCCTATGTTCAACTAATCAACCAAAGGTTGTGGTGGAGATGCAGTGTATGAACCACATATGTGTGCTGTTGGAGGGGTTCAGCCCTCAGAGTGATTTCAACTGGCTTAAACTTTTAAAACTGTGATGCTCTTTTGCTTTGTTTGGTTGGAGACCTGTTGGTTAAATCAGAAATTTCAAAGCTACTTTATAAGCCTGCACGATAAGATTTCAGTCTATTAATGATGGAGGCCTAATATCTTAGCATAATAGCATAGCAACTTCAAAAACTTACAGTAAGTTATTTTCAAATCAGCAATTCCCTGTCAGTTGAAGTCCATAATTCCATCTTTATCTTTAACTTTCAAAATACTCACCCATATTCAGCAGCATTACAAAACCCTGCTCTTAGTTGCCTTAAGCACTTTGTTTCTGCTTATATCAGCGTTAGAGCTGCAACTATTAATGGATTAGTAGTCAACTATGAAATTCATCGGCAACTATTTTGACAATCAGCTAGAGTATTTATTACAGTTTCTTAAATGTGGATATTTTCTGGTTTCTTTACTCCTCTATGACAGTAAACTGAATAGATTTGTGTTGTGGACAAAACAAGACATTTGAGGATGCCATCTTGGGCTTTGGGAAACACTGATCAACATTTTTTTTACTATTTTCTGACATTTTATAGACCAAACAATTAATCTGTTGATTATTCTCTCGGTTATTTGACAATGAAAATAATCGTTTGCAACTCTAATATCTTTGCTCTTATTTTCTGTTTATGTCATCACAAGGATCATGATATCCTACATGTTTGTACGCTCCAACCCAATGTTATGGAAAACAAATCTGGCTGTGTGGAGAGCATGGAGGTCATGGAAGTTAAGCCTGCACTCTTCTACAGTTTGTGTATCTTCTGGTCCCGGTCCCCTGGACAGATCTGAAGATCTGTCTCCTGTTTCTGCCGAAAAGCCTCTTCATATGCCTGTCATGCAGAAAGAGGTGCTTCATTACTTAGACATTCAACTAGGTCAGGTACGTTTGCATCTTTGTTATTTGTGTAAGCTTTTTGATGTCCTTAAGAAAGTTATTTTCTGTCAAATATTATTTCAGAACAAATGAGTGTCATGTGAAAGTATTCAAACAAAAGCAATGGTGGAATTTTACATCTTTCCTGTTACCATTATTGCAAATAGAAAGTATTCACCCACTGATGTATTTCCACATTAAGTAGCTCCAAGAATATGTTCAGACTGTAGGCAGATCTGATTTGTGACTAAATTGAATATCTAAGATTGACTGCCTTCACTGATATTAGAAAGTGATTAGGTCAAATTTGTATTTTCAGGTGTTGTTATCCGGCCTGACTTGGTTGCTGTGGTAATGGCATAGGCATGCTAACTCATACTGAGAGGTGTTTCTTACATTCCGTCCTTCGAATGTGTGTCCGGACATTTGAAACACCTATCAGCGTCATACATTTTGTTTCAACACCACCACTAACTACAGTCTCAAAAACTACTGCAGAGTTGAATCAACACCTCCCTGATCAATAATAATGTATGTCATAAGTTTCACAAAGACTAGATTTATTGCAGAACTGTTGTAGTCATTTTGTAACAAATACACTTATTGGTTTTAAATTGGATACAAAATGTATTAACACCAGCGTCTACACTGATATTTACCCTATTTACCAAGATGTTTGTTGCTAAGGTAAAAATTCAGTTCACACACGATATAACGTTGCTGTAAAAGCACACATGAGTTGGACAGGGTGGCAGTAATTTGGCTTTCACTTAATGTATGTACTACCAGGACAGATGGGCATGAGTCAAAAGCCTTCTGGTGTGGCAGGCAGCATAGGAGGGGAAGCGATGCCCCCCTCCCTATATAATGCATGGTCAAGGCAGGTGGGGGCCATGGGTCAACAACTTAGTCAGGAATTGCGCCACTGTAAGGCTGTTGGCAGGACACAGGGTGCTGCGTCGCTCCTGCCTGAACTTTAGCACCTCTAAACTCCTCCGCTGCCCGCCCATTTGCCAACTGTCCCAAGACAGCTTGCCAATCAGATGCTATTAAAAACTGTTTGATTTTTTTGTACAGTACTTGCTGTAGACCTCCCTTGATGTTCTGTATAAATGTTTCATGGTAGAATTCAGAAGTCATGTTTGAAATGCTGCTTCACTGCAGATGTCTGTTGATTTATTTATTTATGTGATGTCACATATGTGATGTTGCAGTTTCACTGGTTCTATAACAAGAGCAACATTGTAACCATTATTATGGTGCTATCACTTATTACATGTTCATATAGCTAAATTATAACTCTGTAGAGACAGCCACATGCTCTGTCAGTCTCAGTCAGACAATCAGAAATATAAATTCTGACATGACGCTCTGACGGAGCTGCCATTTAAGTAGTCAGATATGTGGTGGTTAAGTGATGGTGTCACTAACAGATCAGTTGCTGTGAGGAGGAAAACCTACCCTTATTAACAGACAAATGTCAGCTGAAATCACTGAGGGCAGTGAGATTGATAATTTGAATGGCTATTGTAAAATAATCACCAAAATGTAATAGCTCTTGTCAGCTGAAGCAGAGTATGTATGAATGGAGTACTTAAGCGATGATGGGTGTCAGAGCAAATATTGCAGTTAAACCAAAGTGTGTAAATGGAGCCTTCAGTGCCCTGCTGCCTCCCACGCAGGACAGCTGGCTGTAAATGTGTATGCAGGTAGCTGATTTTCACAGTTTTACAAATGGCCATCATGCATGTTGGATCTTGATTGATAATATATCATATATCTTCACTGAAAGCATACATTCTTTTCTACTTAACAAAGATGTACAAATCTTACCACTAATTTACTTACTTGGTTTGATATGTTTCTGTATGAAGAAGAAAAGATTTTGCTTATCCTTATTATCTCAACATCTACTAGATTGATTGGCACAGAAGTTTGTGCAGACATTTTTAGTTCCCTGATGACACATCCTATGACTTTGGGGATCATCTGATCTTTCTTCTAGCACCTCCATGAGGTCATATTTGGGGTTTTTAATGAAATGTCTCGACATTTATTGGATTGTTTGGCATTAAATGTGGCGCAGACACTCATGTCCCCCAAAATGGGAAGAGCTTTTTCTATTTTGATGCGTGTATTCATGAAATATGACATTTGATGGTTTGACAGTTCTTGGGATGGCACAATTTGAATTTATCTGATGCCAATGAAACATTGTCCGAGCATTAGCAAGCTGTTGTACAAGTTATTGTAAAGACTGTGCTGCTTTTTAGTAGCCTGGTTACAGACCCCACAACCACAGACCACATCTCTGAATTGTTCAGCGATTCATATAGAAACAAAGCAGAAATTCAGTCTGATTATCAGGCTAGCCATTTAGCATGTCTAATAGTAATTTAATTATATTATATGGTAATTTAAATATAATTATATTCTAATTATATTTAATTATATTATATGCCGGTTAGTCTGTCCTTCTCCTATTATGTCTGTCTTTTCCAAACTATTGTCAAAAGCAAAATAGCCTTAAAAGTATGGGCCAGATATCCATGACATGTGGTGCTATTTTAATGGTCCCCAAAGGATTTATTTATACATGGACAACAGGTAAACTATGTATAAAACTATGGTGCTCTTTCCCCTATGTTTCTTTATGGTGCCAATATTTTAAATGATAATTATTTAGATGTGTCAAGATAAAGTTTTGATGCAAAGAATGCTTTTATGAAACCTCTCCTTCAACTCGGTAATACTCATCGTTAAATAAAAGAACTGTGCTGAAAAGGAAGGAGCATGAGGAGACCTCCACTGGCGCAGGCTGCTTGCGTAGGGGACCTCCTCTAGAATAGATTAATGAGCCATCAGCTGAGAGTCCAGGGGAAAAACCCTGTGCTGCTGTAGAAGGAGAAACGAGCTGCCGACTCTTACATTTCAGTCTCAACACACTCCCCCTTGTGGAATCAATGAGGCCCAAAGTGTTAAACCTACTTTTTTAGATCAGTATCCGTCTTTCAACAATCAACTCATTTTTGAGCATGATTATGTTAATAATATGTATTTGTTGGACAGTTGCATATTATACTTTGTACTTTTTGATCTCCGTCAACTCACAAAGTTATATCCTTATCATGTGTCGATGTGACAGGAGATTTAGTATTCCTAACAAGTATTGGCTTTAGGAAATGTTAGTATTGATTTTGAATAAATTACGTAGTTTTATAATTTATAAGTCAAGTAAAACAATTATTTCCTTTGGTATATATAATTATGTTGCTGAAATGCGAGCACCACCCAAGGTACCAGGCCAGTTGTCTAGAAGTTTTGACAGACACATTTCACCCTGTTCACAGTCACTATTGCTTTCTGTTTCATTCTGGTTTAGTTATAGTTATTTTAACTTTAACATATATTAGGATCAAATTATTAGTCTATATAATTTGATTGGGGTCAACTATCATGACTTTTTTAATGCTGATACGCTTACCTCTTTAGGAAGCAAATTTAAATGCAACAACAGTATATGGTAAAAAAAATTGTCAATGTACAAACGGTTCTTATGATCACCAAAGCTCTGAGCTTTTTAAGTCTGGGGTCACCATGAAGGAAACAGAAGCAATAATGCCAGCTTATGTAAAAAGCAGGTGGTCGCCAATGTGGAGCTTGCACACCATAAATAGCATGAACCAGGCTAGACTCATGATGACAATGGAAATCTAGCACAAAAATACAGCAAAACAGGCAAACCACAAATCACAGGTGTTGTAGCTTGTTAAGGCCCGGAACCACAGCAGACTTAGTTGAGTGCTGCATTTTTCACATCCCCTGTTATTTGGGTTATTTGGCTTATTTGGTTGGCTGTAATACGGACACATGAAGAGACACTCTGTTCTATGGATAGATGGCCACATAACACTCTGCCAGCTGCTATTTCCCAGTGTTTTTTTGTTTTTGCATTTTTAGATGCAAGATAGAACACAGACTAGGAAAAGTAGTATACAGCTGTGTGACATGAAACAGTAATTAAATAGTCTGTTTTATCTGTCATTTACACATTTTTACTTTAAATGTGGTTTTTGTGGAATTTATAGTTCATGGAGGTTGTCAGTGAGGGGGAAATTCAGTGTTTTTACCAGGTACTGAATGTACCAGCTTGTAAATAGGGGCATACATGAGGTTAATATGATCTTGTCTCTTTTAAATTAGTTTAAAGTCTTACAGCTGAATTTTCGGTGAGCTGGGGTGAGAAATTGCTCCCTATATCTACAGTACAGGGTGTACTATTTAGAAAGTTAATATACAATCTATAAAACCTCTACTGTAAAACCGGCAGGCAGCAGTTGCATGGCATTTAAATATGTGATTTATGATCTTTGTTAGTGCATGGACTGCAGTATTTGAAATGTACTCTATTTCAGATAAATGTTATTTTCTGACTTTTTTTCTCAGCATCAGCCAGGTGGAAGGGCTGTTACGAGTACAAGCAAAGGGGTAATTTGATCTTGTCTCTTCAAATTAGTTAAAAGCCTTGCAGTTGGTGTTTGTGTCATGGAGCTGAAGTCAAGAAATGGCTTCAGCAATACATTTGAAATACTTGGGACTTACAGTAGTTTAGGTTTTTGCATCTTTTCTTTTTTTAAATAACATATAAAAAGTACATTCAAAGTTTTATATATTTTAGTTTATGTAATCCTTTATTTTTACCTTACCATTTTACCTGTAATGAGTTGTGTATGAGTACATACTAAAATGTTATTTTGCTATTTAAGCTTGTATTCATCATTAATCTACATACACCTATTGATGTTGTTTTGCAGTCATCCTTTAAAAAGGTTTAACAGCCCAGACAAACTCATCTGTCATATATAATGCACAGCATAAACGCTATCTGTATTATCTGGAACAAGCACCTTATTTTCTCTGTTCTAAATTTGCCACCACAACCTCTTCTGGGTCTTTCATGTTTTTTCTTTTTTTTCTTTACACTCCATTTTTGGGAGCACTGAGGAGTGAAAGAGGAGGCTGGTAAATAATTGATCCTTGTAATTAAACACTCCAGCCAGGGATGCTGGGGCTGATTGACGGCCAGATATTAGGCCCTTGTCTCGTAAGGTTGCAAGTTTAGTCTGAGGTTATCAGTGGCCAGAAGAGTCTTTCTCCCTCCCTGCCTCATTACTTTCATGAGTAGAACATTTCATAGTGGAGTGGTGGGTGGGGGTGTGGTGTGAAGACAGTCTGGGACTTCATTAGCCAAATGGGGTGCCTCAGTCTACAGAGCTCCAAATTGTTCAGCCTTGCTGAGCAGACAACCCNGTTTTAGTCCTTCCATCTTATACATTCTTCAGGTTCACTTTAAAAACAGCAACTTAAACAAATAAAGCAAACCTTCCTGCACCTACCTGAGCAGATGGTGTCTATTATAGCCTAGCTCAAGTAAACCTCCCTCCCACCCTCCAAATTGTATTTGCTCACCTTTCCAGTTTTGCTACATTGCTTACAAAGCTGTAACTCTTACAGCTTACGGTACAGTGTATTGTCCAATAAAGCTTAAATGTCCCCCTAAAAATAAATACTTTCCCAAATGTTGGACTTTATTAATGTTAGATTGAATTTGCCATAACAACATTGACTCTGTGTGTGTGTGTGTATATGGGCCTGTTTGTGTGTTTGAGACAGACAAAGAGAGATGAAGAGCGAAAGAGAGATGCATGCACATAACATCAAATAAGGGGTAAACTGGAGAGGAGTGTGCTGCTACAACATCAATTACTGAGAGTTATATTTGCATATAGCTTTAATAACAATTATTTAAATTCTATAACTCTAAACTCACATGCATCCAATATTGCTAAATTAAGTCAAAAAGAAACTGAAAACCCCTCCTCATTGCTGAATTGATACTATTACAGCAGGTTTTATTGCAATATTTACATTTTTTCCTGGTGTGTGAGAGTGGGTATGCTAATCAGATACATGCCCTGTGGACAGCTGGATTAAGATGACTCATTCCTGCAACACATCTTCAAATGGTGTTTGTGTGAGGTCCAACTGCATTATCTCAGTGGTCTTTCTTTTAAATATGTTCAGGATAATTAGATGACAAAACATTTAGCATTTGGTCTAGTTACTATTAGTTACATTTTGGTTTGGTTTAATTCTTATTTTTCTGATTGATTCTGTTTTCTTTATCAAATGGTTCCTCTTCCTGTCATACTATTACACTATGAAAATGTGCTGATGGAAAACGAATACCTTTATTTTCAAGTTAGACATTCCGAAAGGGGGATTTATCATGCATGTTTAGATATTGTGATTTTTTTGTTTTTAATTTGAATTTCACACTCTATCTCTAACTGATTTTGGGTCATTCTCAGTACAATTCATTTGTAGTGCATTTTTATACTGTGCTACAGTAAATGGTTTATCCATCATGAAATTGTGCGAAACAGCAATCTCATTTTGCTTTATCACTACTGTCTACTGTAAAACCTACCATACTACTACCATACTGCCATATTGTAAACAATAGAGTTGTGTAGTGATGTGCGTGTAAGCAGAGATGTACATGAAAGCGTCCTGGTCCGCAAACACCAGCCAGCACACCCTTACTGTTTGTGTAATGTCATCAAAGGTGGGGCCCATTTTACAAAAGCAATTTGTGAGCACTGCTTATACACAGATCGTAAATGGTGGCAGCGTCACGTTTCAGAAATGATTGTTGCTCTCAAATTGCACATACATTTGCGAGTCTTACAGGGCTCTCACTTGCTCATGAGCTGCAAGTATGCCGTTTATTTTTTTAATTGAAAGAGGTCAGAATTAGCAAGAGGAAATGATCTCATGTAAATTGTAGCTCGCATGTTGCACATGTGGTGAAATGGGCCCCTGACTCAACTTCTGGCACAACAAGATGCTATGTCATCCAGCAAGGTTGGCCGGTCAAATGTATGCAAGTTACATGCAAACGGAATAATTCCACTCTTAGCCTTATCGTTGAGAGGGAGGAGAAAATCTTTGTTGTCGACTTTCCAGTTGTAAACTCACTTGAAATAGTGTTATAAACCTGGCCCTTGTGAAGGTAATTTAAAACAGGTGTGATGTATACCCTCTTACTGATCTTCCTCAGCATGTGTTCCTGCATCTAAATGATCTTTATTAAACTGCTGTAGCACCCTTTTCTGATAAAAGTCAGTTGCAGTGACCTTATCTGTGAAGCCAACATTATCTATAGTCCCAGCAGTATTCAGATAAAGTGCTGTTGTTTTCAGCTGGAGTGCTCCCACTTCTTGCCTAGTCTGTTTCCTGACTAATTTGGCAGGGAAGAACATGTCCGCTCGACACTACATGACACTACTTACCTAAACCAGTAACAGTCATTTCTGCACTTCCTTCTCACTGTTCCACACCATATCTACCTCCACCGTTTAACCAGAATGTCCCTGCTCTGGCTCGCTGATTTTATAGAAAGGATACTGCAGACACCTTGCTTAATTTTAATCTTAAATACCTACTTGGGTCTTTCTAAGCACAATGATGAGTGCAATCCTTTCCCATCTCAAGCATTTGAGGGAAAGCCCTACTGAGGGCCTTTGCATCTATAGAGCGTATGCACATGATGTCACAGAACGCAGTTACACTCACTGAGTGGCAGAAAGACAAGCAGCAGTGTTAGCTTGAATCAGCTAAAACACAAACAACACATCTAAAATGGGAAAGAGCTGGACCACTGGTTCTTTGGCAATCAGTAAGGATCACTGCCTTTAATTTGAGCAAATAATCACTTTGTTTTACTCCCAGTTTGCTAAATGCAGTCATGGTAACACATGTTTTGGCACTCAGTCCAGTGTTTTCCGGAAGGGGAAGTGACATCAGTGCATACCCTCTATTCTCATGTCCCATGAGGTTTGCCTCACCCTATTGTCAGTACAGCACTCTTAAATGTAATGCTTCAGAGCCCAGATGTGCTTTGGCTCAACGACACCATCACCTCCTACTGATGATTACCTGAAGCAAATGTACACTGACAGACAACTGATAGATGTAGTAAATTTCAACCTCAGGATATCTGCAGCGTCCTGCTGAGAGGCCGCCCTAATACACTTGCTTACGTAACCTCTAGGCTGCCTAAGGCTCCAGAGAATGACCACTTGCCCATTTGTCCAAGTGTCAGCTCAAAGTCTGACCTTTGGTCATTTATAAACAACAGGTCTTGCCCGCATAAAATGAGGAAGATCTGCTATATGCGGTAACATTGTGTGCATGTTAGCTATACAGTTCCAATGTCAGGCAGGTTGTTTTATTTTAAATATTACTGAATGTTGTTTCTAGAGCAGCAAAGGTAATGTTTACAACAGCAAAGTCACTCTATAAACTCCATAATATCTCACTGGAAACCAGTATAAAATGTCAATACAAAACTAATTCCTGATATCAGAATACTTAGTGAAGTTTAGAAAGAATGAAAAACTCTGCTATTTCAGGCAGTTTTGCTTATTGTGTGTTTTCATTTGATGATGATGATGAAAATACAATTTAGTAAGGGAGACTATGACTGTGAGACAATGGAAATTTGTGAAAAGCTAATACCACGAAAGCCTGGTTGAAGATCCCCCGATTTGCTACCCAAAACTCTGATTTGTACGAGCTATGCACGGGACATTTGTTAACTGCTTCTAGCAACCGCACCTTGCCGTGTTGACTGAAAGCAAAGCTGGTGGGAGAGAAACGTCACTCTCTATTTATTGGTTTGAGCAAAATAATCCTCCCTCCCAAAAAGAAAACTGCTGAGATGAACATAATGTCAGAGTTGATAACTAAACTGAAACTATATGACAGTTCTACCTGATTGGCTATCACTATGAATATGGTCACCCTCTGACACTAAGGCAATCAATAAGGAAAATGCAAAAGATTATAATATGTACAGGTAGACCTACAGTATGTCTATTCTGTTTTGTATCTTTAACTACACTGAAAATATGAAGCACTCTGCCCTTTAGAGTACCACCACCTTTTTAACAGGTATAAAAAAATTGTGGACTGATGATAACACCAGTCATGGAAAGGTCTATGACAACTTTATCAGTAGATAGCGTTGCACTACGTAGCTTCCCTCTGAGCCCACCCCCTTCCCCAAGCCACCTCCACTGCCCCCACCCCATTCCCTAGATCCTTTCATTTCACATTGTATTGTCAAGCTAGTCTTCTACTACTACTGGAAGCATCTTCTTAAATGCCTCTAGATGTCCTTTCCCTATTACCATGCCTTCCACCATGAAGCCTTCATTTAGCTTGACTCCTCTTTGCACTCCCTAATGGACTTGGCCCTGTTCTTCTTTTGTCTTCCTTTAGTACCATGAAATTCACCTTCAGGAGAGAAACCATCTTTCCTGATGCTTCTTTACATTTTGTGAATATAGTTAGATGATTCCACCCCCTCTTTTCAGTGTCTCTTCTGTTTTCTCTTGGGCTTTATATAGTTTGCATTGTTTCCATGGCACACTGTATTTGGCAGTAGTGTCACGCTTAAGAGAAATCTTTCAGAGCAGTGAAGAAGAGCAATGAAGCACGTAATCATTTTGAATAGATTCACTGCATCATTTTTGACCTTATTTCTTGTTTCCTGTTAAAACAAAGAAATAGCCTTTTGGCATTTCTGTCATATTTTATGGTGTTTCCTATCTACAGGAAGTTAGAAATCTGTATTTGTTATTTTAACAACTATGCATTTATAGGCATGTCAAAATAACAGCATCTAAATTTAGAGAACCAGATTAAAAACAAGAAGTTTCCATTTTCACAAGAGACAGTCCGATTCAGAAAAAAGACAGCAATAGTATTTCAAACTGCTTAAAATAGCCAATGTTTACATTCAGTGCCAATGCTAGAGGTAGTGTGCAGGGCAGCAAAATGTCGTAGGCAGTGACATTATGTAGTAGGGATGTGCATCTCTATCACTGAGGTAAATGCAATATGCATCTCGATGCACTGCCAACCATCCAAGACATTAAAGATACATATGAAGCAACTACCAATGTGGTACAATAGGATTCACCCTTATTGCGATTTGACACGATTTTATTCAATGTGATTCAGTACGATATGATGCGATGCATAAGAATAAGTGAAACTTATGCAATTCAATATGGTACAGAGAGTTTTGTTTTATTGTGTTAGGGCTGGGCAATAAAACGCTAATTATTGCGATATAGTTTTCCTCAATGACAATGTAAAAAAAGTGTTTGAATCATGAAGAATTAATTTAATTTTTCTATTAGCTGTTATTATCTATATCGATTTTGTTCAGGAAAGGGGGCTGAAAAAAGATTTTACTTAATTTTACTCATGTATATTTGTTGAAAAAAGATTTTAATTGTTTGAATGTTCTACCTCAGCTTTGTGAAAGGATCCACTGTTTGGTAAGTGTTTGTCATGTTATGTACATAAAGAATAGTTTAAAACCACAATTAACCATCTGGGTTCTTCAGGTTTCACTCAGAAGCAAAAATCAGCCTTTCAAACTTCAAACCAAATCAAACTTCTAAGAAGACATTTATCAGGACAATTATCACTATCAAACGATATAAAATTTTTTATTGTGATAACATTATTAGTAGTTTTGGGCAACAATCAAGATTTTTAATCTTGATTTATCGCATGATATTCTTGTGATAAATTGGATAGTTACATGCAAAATTGAATAATGAATTCTAAAGTACATTTACATTACATTTACTCATTTGGCAGACGCTTTTATCCAAAGCGACTTACATTTGAGGAACAACTTACAAGTATCAACAGAGCAGTGTATTGTGCACTTGTAATTTAAATGTACTGCTACATACACAAAAGCGCAATGCTATTTACCAGCAGGATTCCCTTTACACAGTAGCAATAAAATATTTTTAAAAAATCTCAACTTAAACATTACTGTAATCAAATATTAAAACAAAGCTATTTGCCACTGCTAGGACATTACCTTTATCTAGCTTGTTAAAGCAAATTACCGTCAGAGTCCAGTTTTCTTGTTTTTTTTTCTGAACAGGTATCAGCAGAAACATTTTTCTATTGCTCGCCTCATGCACATGCCCGCCGCTGGAGTTGAATGGTCTTGAACCTTTTGTTCGCGACATGCAGTACAAATCATTGGAAGAGAAAGTGATCCTCGCTGTTTCCAGAATCTATTAGTATTTTAAAAATAGGACATCAGCAGGAGCGAATTCTCATGGCAGAACATCCCTGCAAACCTACATGAAGGCCTATCAGGTTATGTAGCCTATAATTTTAATTTATGTTAAATAGGCTACAGCTGTGTAGTGCACAGAAGCCATTGCCATGGTTACTCTCAATAGAGTGCCCGCCGTTTACTCGTGGAGCGCTGTCTTAATTCTCCCACACGCTGCATCCTGCCAAAGCCTCCCTCCCCTGTGTGTTTGGGTGGGTGATTTGCAGGCTGATCAACATCCTACCCCTCCTGTGACCCAGGGTTTGACTGTAGGCCTATGTGTATTCAGAGCCAGGTAGCAACGGACTTTCAAAAACTGTGTTAACGTGTGATAAAATAATCAATTAATTAATTAACGGTTTAACACGATAATAACGCGTTAACGTGCCCAGCCCTAATTATTAGCCATATACCCTAGATTGTATAAATCATAAATGAACTGCATCATATATTACTTTACATATTTTTTTCTCTAGTACTGCAACTATGCACGCATCTCATTTATCATCTCAGTTTCTTTTTAACCTCTAAAATTTTATCTGACAAAAGATTAAATAAAACCTGGACCTGGACCTTGTTTAAACCAATCCTTCTTTCCTGCTCTATCTCCAACTACACTTTTATAATCCCTCACACAACAGTTAAACAATTTTAGGAAATTGCAATACTTTTGTCACCAGTCGCTAGTCTTAGCGGTACCACTATACAGGCTGAATCCGAGGGGGTGGGGGAGGCAGACACCTCCACACTCGCACCAGGTCACCACTTCAGGTGAGTTAGTTGTTAGATTAGTTGGGCTGCTTGTATACAATATTGTGGCGTCTTGTCTCTCTTGAACATTTGATTTAGCTCTTCCTCCTCCATGTTAATCTAATGTGACACACCTCAGCCTCCTTAGTAGCCGACAGGCCAGTGGCAGCAGTGGAGATGAGGGAAAGTCTTAAGGAGGAACCAATCTAAATGTAATGTAAACAATTTGATACCAACTGATTGGTCACATTTCTAAATAATAAAGTCATAGCGACTCTACCTTAATTGTATATAAAGAAATCATATTTTACAGATGCAAAGATGTTAGAAACAATACATTTCAAGTTCATTGTAAGCGGTGCCCCCTTTTTTAATTGGGCCAATTGCATCTTGAACTTTTACGCTGGTGCACCGTTGTACCGATGCAAGCAGGTGAATCGTACTATCCCCAGTATGTAGCGTTCCTTCGATAGAGCAGGGTTTGCATATTTTTCTACTCCCTAACTGTTGGTTTCTTTTAACTGTGAAGGTGACCTTTCCCTATCTTTGCTCTAATAGATGTATTTGTCTAAACATAACCATAGCTTTCTCATTGCTTATTTAGCATGACCATGATCTGTCTCTAATTTTAACCAAGAAGTTTCTGTTCCCTAATCTTAGTCATGCCTTTACCTTCGGGGCAGCAGACCAGAAAATGCTCATATTACTCATTTTTGGAAGACTTCTAAACACATATAATATAATGTATCATGTATCTCATCATGTCACGTCTATGGACACTTGAAGCTCACACCAATCGTTTCATAGAGACAGAGTAAGAAATCAAGGTACAGTAGCCGGTATGTGCCCAGTGAATGTTGTATAGTCTGCTTTTTGGGAATCGCAGACATGGCTCAATGCTAGGAAATGGAAAAGTAGATTCCTAATAATGCACATTAGGAATCTACTGGTTTGTGGTACAATTTACATTAAAAATACTGTGGGTAAGTGTTTTGATGTACATCATATATTGACCATTTGTGTTGTCCCTAAGACAAGAGTCCATTTGAATAGTGTAAGCTGCCGGTCGGAGTCAGACTTAACTTAAAGCGTAATACATTTATAGTTTCTGGAAATGTATTGATCTTAAAGATCCCCTTCTAACATGTTTTAAGACATAATACTTTGCTTTTAATAATAATTTGTTTCTGATATGATTTTTCCACATAAATGTTAAATCACTTAAAGTCTTTTTAGATTACTATCTTTTCTCACGGATAAATCCAGAATCTATAAATATGCAAATATTTTTTGTTTCACACATTTAACTGCTGGGCACATGACATCTCCTACTTCACCTTTCTTCATGTATGTGCACTGGATTCATGTTTCCACATCACATGTGTGTATGTTGGACCGTGATTGGCTTCTAAACTAGTTGTGACGTACACGTGTTAAACCGAGATTCAAGGTGAGCCCAGACAGACTTTCCTCTTTCAGCAGATGAATGTGAAAACAGCCTTCTAGTGTCAAACTCTTCACACACATCATTCTGTACAGTGAAGGTCAAACATCCAAGTGAACAATTAGCAGAGCACAAATGTGAATGGAGGAGGACTTTAACATTGCAGCAGTAAGTTTCCCAAAGCTTCTCCTTAGCTTATAACTAATAGAATAAAATTATATCTGTGTTTGTTAAACAAATACAATGCACAAAAATAGTCCTCTTGAATATTTATTCACCAGCTCAATTGTGATTTGACTAGTCTAATCAAAGTAATGAGGAGAATTTCACACACTGCAAACCACCTGCCCCTATTTTCAACCCCAAAACTAACTTGCTAGACTGTAGGAAAGATTAATTTGATTATTATGAATTGCTGTCTCCCACTGAGACACAGCAGAGAAGTGAGGCTGATGTAAGGATGTATAACCTGGAACCACTATGCTGAGTAAACAGATTAATCTGTTTGGTGGATTAGGTAGTTGTCATTTTATATAATTTTAGGTATTAAATCCTTATAGTTAAAGCCAGACAGGCTGGTATTCGTGTAACTACATTATAGCACACTCAGCACCCCACTGACGTAAGACATTGTTATAATCAAACAACTACGTTTATGTGTAGGATATCTTATACCGACTAGAAAGTATTTTTTTTTTAACAGTCTCCTGACCTTTTGTTGAAATGCACATAAATTTGCTTGTAAAGGTCTGCATTCAGTGTTATGCAAAAACAATTTTTTCTTGCAGAGAAAATGTAGCTCGGTAAATCTCCAACCTGCAGGACAAAAAGAGACAGTTTGGCTTAGGGAGGGAGGGGGGTGGAGAGTGATGACTCATGCACACAGTAGAGGTCCCTCCCTTTCCATTTCTTTCGGTGTCCAATCAGTTCCTTCCCAGCTGTCATTCATTGCCTTCAAATCAGATCACAGTGCTTTACTATCCCCTGTAAATTACTTTATTCGCAAAGGTTTAGAATAAATAAGGTGAATAAAAATGCCATTCACATCCTTTTGACACGGAGATTGTTACTTGATTAATGTGCTTACCTTACAGTGCAGGTGATGATCCTGTGCATCTAGGATGTTTTAGTCGTGCAGTGGCCCCATATTCAACTGAAACACACATTATTAAAATCTCATGCTCCAGAATAGGTCTTAAAGTTGCTACTTTATGTACACTGAGCAATGTTTTAACTTTGACAGATCAAAATAGCTCTCAGAGAAGCTACATTAATTCATTTCTTCAATGTAATTACTTTCAGATTACTTTTTTTCAGAATGCAAGTAGCATATAAAACGTAGAAAGACTAATCATTGCCTTGGGTTGCCCGCATACAGTAAATATTGAGTTATTGGCTCATAGTTTCAGTGAAAATGCAAGTGCCTGCTATCCTGTTTCTCCAGGGATCTCCTCAGCACCACCGTGGTGTAAGAGCCAGTCTCAGGACTCCTTGAAGTGGGTGGATGCTTGACATGGGCTTTATGAACTTGTAGAGGAGGACAGGGACTGGGGTTTTCCTCTTTGTCAGATTTTTATTGAAAATTTAACAAATGTAGAGTAAAGGCAGTGCTGCCACAAATTATCTGAAAGTGGTGGTGAGAAATAAAAGAGTACATGAAGGAGAGGAAGGACAGAAAAGTATAAACATGTGAGGGGCTTGAGCATGTTATGGTGTTTGACTTGAGGTGAGTAGAGTGAAGGGAGATGAAAAAGCTTCATAATATATCAGCAGCTGTACACAAAGCTCTAAAACTACTCCCTTTCCAACCATTAATCCATAAACTTTAGGCTCCAAAAAGGTCACATCAAAAAAAGAAATAATCCAATGTAATTGGTGTAGCTGTTCATTCTTTACAGCTACCATTAGGTTGGCTACTGCAGTGTGTTGAAGAATTATTGTGAGCCAGGTTAAGGTGTGAAGAAATTTCGGAGACTGATCTTTTGTGTTTCTCTCTTCCCCCTAGTTCCTGGATGTTTTCCTCTTAGGTCATCTTTAACTGGCCTTAATCTAGAACAACAAGTCTATCTGATTTTGAGACTCCAATGCTACATCATATGGGAATCTTTTACTATCCATGAGTTGTACTCTAATTTGTGGAGCCAGTAAGTTCTTGTAAATATTCTTGTAAGACTCAACCTTGTAAGATTCCTAGAGAACACCGATATCTGCTAGCCTGACGCCTGAGCTACTGTCTCTACCTTACCAGTTATTAACTGTTGTCTCCCTAACAAGGACAGTTACATGTGAGAAATAACTAGAGCTGGAAAGTCAGTAGGGTCGGCTAATGAGTCCAAGCTAGACCTGTCTTATCTTTCCCTGTTACATCAATTAAGACCCCTAAGAATATTCTTTAACACAGTGCTGATTTGGTGTTTCGGGATACAGTGCTGAGCATTGAAAGATAATTCAATGGTTGTTTTCACTAACACTGATGTAAATTCATACACTTTTGATGCAAGATCACTCTAAAACTGAGCAACACTTCATGTAAAGGAAGGTGCAAAGGAGAGGCCTGTGTTTTTAATGGCACTTGCAACATCGAGGAAGAACTCCAGGGGCTTGGATAACGTGGCACAGTATATCTTCATGTCCTCCTCCACGCAACAGGGTTATATTGCCACTCAAGCTACATAATCCAGGGCTAGCAAGTGAGTTAAAGCAATAGATTTAAATGCAATCATTGCAGCAAGACAAATAACCACCCAAACATCCATTAAATTACAAGTCATTAGGGATTCTAGCTTGGCATCCTACTTCAATGACTGTGACCCTAAATGGTGATAAAGTGATATGTAATCAGGGCTCTAAACTCTTGACTGATTGCACTGCTATGCCACCAACATTTTAGCTGCTAACACCAGGAAGTAATTTGGATGCAACAATATTGCTTCTGCACACTGATTCCAAACCACAAATTGTATTTAAATGAACAAAGCGTCAGTCTCAAGTGGATCATTTCAGATCAAAATGTTCAAAATTGTTAGTGGTATGTCCCCCATAAATAATCAATCGGTTGACAAGCTCTGTGAAGACAAATGTAGTTAACCATCAAACCTTCTCAAAATAACAGTATTTTTCTAGTTGGCATGCATCTACATGTGATTTGCAGATAATTACACTCATTCTGTTGTCCACCAATTTTTATTCTCACATAGAAATATATACAGTAGCCAAAAAGGCACAAAACTATTAGTAGCGTATTAGCAGTTTTTTAAAATGATTTGTGTAGTTGTATATTTAGGGGAATTTGGCCACAATCCTGGGCCAAACGTATTTCCTCTGGGGTGTCCAGCCATAGTTTGATGTTCATGTGTTACGTTTTGTGGAAATTTGTCTCTGAGATTTCTGCTGCCACCCTGTACAGCGAAGGTGAGTGGTATGTTTGTTGTGGTGCCCATTCCCACAGGGCCCCGCCAAGTGATACATTCACTCAGGCAAAAATTCTTTTTGTCACCAATTTATCTAACCTAAGGGGCAATGTTGAGTATCCTCTGACAGCTCCCAAGTCCCTGGCTTTCTCAGGATCAGCACCTTGGACAGCGGCCATTGCATACTTATGTACAAAATGTTAAAAATGATCCACCTGAGCTGAAAACAGGAGGATATACCAATTGTCTTGAACCACTCCCACAGCTCTTCATAATATTATTTTAGAATAATTAAGTTAATCTAACTGTTCACCACAGTCTGGTTGTCATCCAGGAGCCTCCAGGTAGATAAAGTCACACTAACCAGAGCCCCGTCTTACCTCTGTAGGAAAAATAGAAGCACAAGAGAAAAACTTAATTCAGTATATCTTTAAAATATATATAAACACATAATTCTGTTTCAGATTGGCTCGTCTAAAATTGGTTGTGTGTTGTAGTTCTCAATGATAACTCTAAGTTAAATAAAGTTATATAGCTTTGTCCCTTGGTAAGCGCGCTGTGCCTTCACACCATTAAAGGTTCAGTGTGTAAGATTTAGTGGCATTTAGGGTTGAGGTTGTGAGTTGCAACCATCTATCCAGTCTATCACTGCCCCCTATCCTTTCAAAGAGCGTAGGACAACTATGGTGCGTGACAGAGCACAAAGGTGTCGCTTCTGAGACAGCAAAGAGTAGCCAGTCAAGTAATGAGGTTTCTTTAGGTATATCTATTAGGAAATTACATTTACTTAATTATTTAGTAAAACTATATGTTAGTGTGACTTGGCAACTGCCAGATAACATGGAAAATGTAAACCATGAGTGTGAAAATGCTGTCACTGTTTCTGTACCACAGTCCATTAAAAACCACTTCATAGATAAAGTTTATACAAACACTGACAAGGGAAACACATTAATTCTCTCTGTGAGATGGACCAGCAATAATATCTGGCCCACAGCCAGATTATGACGCTTTTGATAGCGGCAAAAAATAAAAAAAGACTTAAATAGATAGAATAGCCTGTAGTAGGAGTTGAACTGAGCTTTTAGTGATGAGTGTCCATACTGCCTGAATTCCACCAGAAGTAGAACAAAAAGAACGTAGTGACGAAACGCGCTCTGTAGCTCTGTGGGGCCGTTTTCAGCAGCTCTAGAAACATGACGATGCAACATGGCGCCGTCCATGGAAGGGGGGGACACGCAGTTATGTAGATATAAATCACTCATTCTAAGGTTATATAAAACATAACCTTTTATTTTCTAAGGTCTTTATACACCACTGAAAACAATGTTACGGATCTCATACTGCATTTCTGTGAATAAATCCTCAGAAATATTACACACTGGAGCTTTAAAATATACATTTTCAAAATGTTTTTACATTTGCAAGATGTATCAAGTATCCGCAGCTGCTATTATGTCAAATTAAATTCAATTTATATAATGTGATCTCCCAGTAATTGTTCCTCATTGCAGTGACCAGCAAATCAGCAGCATTATCATGAAGTGCATTCATACAGCTAGAACATTCATGATCATACACCTATTACAGTTAATAGAGAGAGGGTGTGTTTGTGTTTGCTCAAATCAATCCGTGGAGCGGCCCATGAATTTACATTTCAGTGTGTGTCTTGTTGATATATCCTCACTACTGTGGTCTTTCTTTCGTGGATTTTTTTGACATGAGGACTTTTCATTTTTCTGTAGACTCATTATAATGAATGGGCATTTTCTATTCCTTGCTATCTACAATAATGGCAAATTGAGGATTAGCTTGCATAGCTGTAGGTTTGCTTTTACTTGTCAAAACAACTGCTACTTAAGCTGATTTCTAAAATTTTAAATGAAGAGGTTTGCCCTCTTACTGTCCTAGAGGCTGACACTGTCCTGTGTAATGCTGCGTCCTCTTACAAAGAGCTTCACTCTCCTCTGCTTTATCCTGTGGTAAGTGGCCATTGTCTGAGCGAGATAATACTTAGAGGTGTCGTAATGTAGAAAATAACAGACTCAGTGGAAAAGAAGTCTCCATTCTTTACTTCCGCCTAATTATGTTTGTATATCAGAACTTTGTTGTGTTTTATGGTTTACATTGTGTAATGTCCTGTATGAACTACTGTACAACCTCCAGGTGTGTACTTTTGTACTGTGTGTCTGTGCAGGACTTTTTCTTAAAACGAATTAGGAACTGTAATACTTTTTAAATGACTGTTGACTGAGTTACTTTGTGCAGATTATGTAAATAACTTTTTACTTGGGCAAATGTTGTATATTTGATCAACTCTATTGATTTACTTCTTTCTCCAGTAACAGTAATAAGCTGCTTTATGTCCATGGCTATATGAACCTTTATGAATCTTTCCTGAGCTTAAAACAAGGTGACATCAGAAGGAACATAAAGACACTTAACTTTGCAGATGCGTGTCATAACAGCCGTGATTGTGCCTGAAATTTCCTATATATGGTGTTGGGAGAAACTGTAACAGGCTAGCCAGCTTCCTGAAATAGTTTGGATAGTTTTCCAGTATGTCCTCTGCCTTGAACTACACTGAGAACACACACATGTGTAGAACCGTAGCCTATTACCTATTTTAGCCAATCCAAAAAAAGGATGTCTCTATGAATAAGATAAGATGCTGGCTTAATAGTAGACCCATTAATGTCTAGTCCGTTTTTGTGACTTTGTCCACGATGTTCCCAAGAAAGCTAGTGAAGCAAGTCCAACATTTAGCAGCTGGAGATATTTTTCTCAGAAGTTATGTACATCAAAACTTTAAAACTGAGTATAAAAATAGTGATTCTTACTTTCAGTGTTCATGACTGACATTGAAAGTTGCACAGTCCCATTTGTTTTCCAGTACACACTCTGTGTCTCTGTGTATGTGCACAATATGATACGTATTTACTACCAGTCTCTGTTGGTCTATGGCTCTTCCACCACTCTCTTTCCCTGTCACATCTTTTCAGGATGCTTGACTTGTAGTTGCTGTTTGCTGTTGCTGCTTTTACATAATCATGTCAGCAGGGTTTTGTGATTGATCGGATCAAGATTGGTGCTGACTATAAAAAATTAAATGTTGAGAACTGTGATAATTGAATAATCATGAAAGTCTTAAATGGGATTTCTTTTATTGCTTTTAAATGTGGGTTTTAATTCTAAGGGGAATTTTGTTTTTTAATTGGCAGGACAAAACTAGCAATTGAAGACATTCCTTTAATGTTCTGTTGTATGTTCTTGGAAGCCTGAATCATTGAATGAATCATTAGTTAAATGTTAGCTTCTCAGAAATGTGCGTGAACATGTCAGTAGGATTTACATAGTAGCCCCATATGTAGCATTATGCCTTTGTTAGATTTTGTTTGATCCCAGGCAGTGTTAACCTTTGTTAGCCTTGTTATACCTGTGTGTACATGTTGGCTGATGTGGGATGTGGGATTTCCAGCAGAATAAACATTGTGACCCAGTCTACTTGTTTAAAAAACATGAACCGAAATAGAGCAGTAACTGACACTGATCAACAACATACGTAAAAAATATTGATGATTTTTCCGATGTGAAATTGGGGCTGGCTCAACTTAATAAAAAGAAAAACGCAACAAAAGTCAAAAAAGTAGAAAAAATTACAAAATTCAAAGGTGGATTAAAGTCAGGCTTCAATAACATTTAATCAAATCACCTCCTCTCAGCCCCCTTAAAAGCAGCAGATCGTTTCTTAAGGACCAGGACGAGAATCCATGTTTATTAAGTTGAAGATATAACGTGTGACATATTTTATATGCCTTATAGTCTTTATATGGAGCTTTGTCTCAAAAGTATATTCATATATTATATAAATCAATAATACTTTAACCCTGCCATAAAACAATTGAGGATATGAATTAACAACACCTTTTTTTTCTAGTACTTGCTTTCCTATTTGTTCAGCAGCAGCACACAATTAATAATCTGTCACCCACAATTAGCATGGTAACTTTCTCCAAATTAGAATTTATCCTATCACCACCAAATTTCATGGCAGTAATTTGTTCATTAGTGTTCACAACTCTTAACTGCGGAATAATAGTAAGACTCAGGGAAAGACATGCTGTGCAGAGCTAGAAACGAAACCCAATCCTGTATCTTTCTTCACATGTTATCACAGTGCAATTTATCGCACATTTTCAAACACTAGACATAAACAAACCTGTCGGGTAATCTCTTTGTACCCTGTCATAACTAAACAACCTTACCCCCTTACAGGAGGGAAGTATGGAGCGTATAAGCGAGCCTTCCCTTATAGTTGGGAGTCTCATTATGCAGTTTTGACACCCCAAATCCTAGATAGCCCCATATAAAAACTTCTTATTTCCTTATTGCTGCACATTCATTTGCTAGGATGGGTGCTGGAGTGTAACTTATCACTATGTGAGCTCCAACAATGTTTTGTAACAGCTGGGTCACTTTTTCCTTCACAAAATTGCCATAGTTAATTTCTTACTGATTAGCATACTCTGCATTCTAACACTTAGTAGTTAACTACTAATACTAAAATAGTTTCAAGTCTCTTGCATATGTACTGACATGCTCTGGAAAAAACAAGCCGGCCTTTCTTTATGACAACTACGTGCCTCCTGTAGAATTCATTGATCCTCACTTATTCGCTTGGAAATGACAAACTTCAGAGGGGTGTTTTTGGAGGCAAACGAGCAAATGGTGCTTTTACGTGTGTAGACATATCTTGTCTTAACTAGCTCAAATACCTTTTCAGGTGCCTTTATTTTAAGTCATGCCAAAAGAGTGCAAACAGCACTGAACAGACAAGGAATGGAAGTATTTGTCGTTACTCTGCAGCATTCCTTTGACAAAAGAGAGATTATCTTAACATACACAGAGGCATTTGGAAGGAGCCCTCTGGCAAACAACTTTGTCAACATTTCTGTGCTCCTGTATTACTTGTTCACTCTCTCACTCATTCACCCACTCTCTCTTTCTTACTCTGAGACACACGGATAGTATGTTTAGTGCACTTTAACTTTAGGCGGATGGGGGAAGGGCTGCATGCATCTCAGACATCACTGATCACCATCAACATAATCTCTTGACAGAGTAATTGCGAAAAGCTTTCATGCCTTTTGAGTTTGCTCTCACTGGCCATCTGTTTTGTGCNTGTACACACCGATTACATTTGTTTAAATATGGTAGAGAGAGCAAAAACTTATTTACACCTCTAAAGTAAAGTTGACATCAACATGTGGAGGTAAGCAGTAGAGAAACAGACGAGAAAGGGTAGAGAAAGATAATACTGAGCTGTAATAAAGTGGTTCAGGTGTAACAGTGTTGTTAAAAAGTAGTTTTATTTTAAGATAAAGTTTGAGCATGGCAGCAGTTTTAAGCATGAGATTTATGTCCAGAGTTGAGTGCACAAAGACCATAGCCAGGTATGAAGACAGACAGAAGTACTCTTAATCATTTGCATAATCACAACCTCTACCTTCAGCTACTGGCACTATGCTCTCTTGCCTTAAACCGGCTACAGTTTGTACACACTTGTATCTCTCCATGAACTTTGGGTGACAGAGAAAGAAATGCAAACCGGTTACCTCCACTCTTGCCATGGCAACGGACGCGACAAGAAAAGCGATCCTGTACCTGTGTATCTGTCTCCCTAATGGTCTGTGTGTTAGTGTAACAAGATCTGTAAAAACTCCCCTCAATGACATTTTAGATCCCCCACTGTAACTGACCTGGGCTGGGGAGTCACAAGTAGGATTTAGGTGAGTACTCAGCCTTCTCTCAGGTTCCCCTTTTCCTAATGAATTCAACCATAAGAAGACTTGAGATGAGGCCCCTTTTTCCATATGGCCAGGATATTATTTACTGTTGGATGAGCTGTGTTTTTTGTCTGCAAAATATTATTAATGCAAAAATGATCCCCATCTATTATTCCCCACATCATCTCTGTTTTTAAAATCTCTCTAAATAGATGCTCTTACCCACGTTTTGATTTAACATACCGAATGAGATTCTATAATGTCTTTACCTTTTCCTTTTGGGAAGAAAAGCTCTCATTGAGATTGCTGTGGGGTGACGGCTGAAGTGTCCTGCATTATAGCACCTTGCAGCTTCACTATTGGACTGCACCACTCGGACCACTCTTAACTCTCCTATTCCCTCTGCTGGGAAAGGCAGATATTACACACCTCACACTTCTCTACAAAACAGAGACTACAGTAATTACTTTTATTTTAAGTATCATCTCTGCATTTAGAGCCTGACTTGACCCATGCTGTGTTCTGGCTTTATTCCAATCTGCTGCTTTCTCTGGGAAGGTCTGGTCTAGGTGAAAGCCTCGCTGACACCCCTCTGTATGAAATATCAATGTGAATGACTCACTCCCAAGTTTGGTGTCAATCATCAGCGCAAATGCCAAACCCATTATCACCAAATCTTTTCAAGAAGTTGTTTTGTCCATCTGGTGGCAGAAGCAGCAGGCTTTTTCGAAAAAGAGGAAAGATTTTCACAACAGCATTCGGTCTTTCGAAGAAGCTTGTTTTCCCCCACAGGGTGAAGGAACTAGATTTTCAATTTACCTTTATAAGTGACCTTGCTAACATCCAATTCTCCATTTTTGGTTGCACGTACTTAATTTTTAGCTTAGTTTATTTCGTGTGTGTGAAGGAGGTGGAACTTATATTAAGTCTCATAGAGATGGATAGTGTCTGCTTAGTGCAGCAGTGATACAAATAAACATACAATATTTATATTTCCATTCAACCACCTCTAAGAATATTGAGCATCAGTTCTATATAGTCTTTTCTATCATTTGGACCAGCGACATAAATAGGCTTTACCTTTGTTCTTTTGGCCACAGCTTCTTCAAGATGTGACTGAAGATTGTTGTGACAAGTGCTGCACCCTCCAGGAGAGGACTAGTTTGTCTCCTGGTTGCTTGTGTCGACTGTTTTGATAAAAGCCAGCCTACTTCGCTGTTTGTGTTTCTGTTTTCATTTTCCTTTTTTTGTATTGAATAGCACAACAGGCAAGTTCATTATGCGTGTGACTCATCCCACTAGCCCACACCCCCTCCCCATCTGCTGCTGTGCGCTGGAAAGGAGAGGGAACCGCCATTGATCACTTCTTCCCTCACACATGCACACACACACCCCACCTTCAACGTCACTATCGATCGACATGTTTAATGTTTTTGTGGGGAATAGCTGGCATTTCCTTTTTGTGTCATTTTACATCTGTTCCCTACCATTTGCTGACATTATACTACATCACAGAAATGGGGAAAAAATAAAAAGTAAAGCAGAAGCCAACAATTATTCAAACATTTGCAGACTGTTCAGTCAGTGCTGGGCTGCAATCTTTTTGTAGCATATATCCTTATGTATATAAGGAAATATGTATGGACAGGAGATGTTTTCTGCTTTTGCAAGTAGTAATCCGTGGACACAGCTGAGTTTCCAGCTACTTGACTAACCGCAAAGATGCTGTGTCAGAATGGTTTGGCAGGCGTTGGACATTACCTTGATAACACATTTTCCCACTCCCTTCCTGTCATTATATGATAAATAAATGGTGTTTAACACTTCATGCTTGTAGCACACTATAACATTGACAGGAACATACAATAATATTCTGAAGTAGTTATTTACACATTTACAAACATGTTTCATTAATACAAAGTGAATGCTATACAATGAAAAGTAAAGGAATCCTTTGCTGACTTTCACCCATATATACTTATACAATGCTGCTGATCATCTTCTCGTGCATCTTTTTTGGGCCAACCTAAAATTTACTTTAGCAGATATCCAATGGGATTTTTTTACATGTGTTTTAGGATATATTAACAAAATATCTTCTGAAGTAGCCAACGTTTAAATGCTATTTCCTCACCAAGAACTTTTTGTTGTTTTATACAGTTATTATAGCATGTAGACAGCTAACATGAAAATAATGAAATATTTTAAATCCACCACAGAACTTTTTGGGAAGAAATGCATTGTGAATGTGGTGGCTCATGGTGATATAGTAATAATGTTTTTGATGGCATGCATCAAAGATTTTCTTCAAATGTAGCAACGTCTGCCACCAAAACCACAACACATGAAAAGACCAGTAACGCAGAAACAGATTTATTTTTCACATGGGACACAAAATAGCAATTCTGTATTATTTTTGACGTAACAGTGATCCTTACTTTACTTTACAAGTGCAGAGTGGTAGGTCTTGGACGCACGGACTGTGTGGGCATCTCCAAGTGCACCTACTATTTTGGTTCATGTTTGTGCAGCAGTGCGAAGTGCAAAAGTAAAGGTAAAGTGGGATATAAATGGAGGGTGTGGTGGTTAATAAATACACTCTCAGCCAGTCACATTACTGATCTCTTCACTCTGAAATAGCTGCGCCAATCACAGGGAAGCATGACAGTTGCTCATCAAATGATCAAATAAGTAAAGTTGATGAAGCCATATATGTGACCCAATCAATACAATGCCATTGGTAGCCAGTGGCAGTAGCTGAGTAATGGAGTGACATGGTTCCTTTTTCATTTCCCTTGGAAAACCAGACGCGCTGCCTCGTTCTGAACCATTTGTAGAGGTTTCACTGCATAAACTGTAAGACCCACTAGAAGGCATTTCATTAGTCGAGGTGAGAGATACCATGGCTTGTACCAGAAGCTGAGTGGTGTACTGAGTAACACAGGCCTGATTAAGTGCTGGCCCTGTCATGTTTATCTTGTGTCAGTATGTTGTTTTGTTTTCTTCTTCCAATGAACTGTTCCCACAATATATTTTTAATCTATCACAGCCTTTTAAAATGCAAAGGGTAGAACAAAATAACAACATAAAAACAACTTGTAGAGGATTTTTAACCTTACTGTTTGCCTCTCATAGAGGATTTTCTGTTATGACAATCCCGGTAATAATACTCAGCTTTATTGTCTACAATTATACACAACAGTAAAATTTAACCCATCATAATTAGGAGCAGTGGGCAGCTAAGGTGCTGTGCCCAGTGAGCAGTTTGGGGTTCAAGGCCTTGCTCAGGGGCATCTTTGGCAGTGGTCCATGCTGGACAGTGATCCTCCAATTCTCAAGTTCCCACAGACTAAACTAATGCTGCCTCTCTGAATATTATAATAATATATGTTGATTTATATGTTGATTCAATACTTTTTTGCATTAAGAGCTGTCCAGACATCAGTGACATGACTTTTTATGGTACTAGCTTGGAAGCAATAGGCAAGGCACTGAGGACTTATACTTGAATAATGACCATCACACTTCTGTTTTTCAAGAACAAAGACAACATTCTTTTTCAATTCAATGTATATATCTTGAGGGAGTCTACCATATCTGTAATTTTGAATTAATTTCAGCTTTAATATAGACATTAATACCCTGAGATAAGACGGATTCAGAAAAATCTGATTTAAAATAACACTAGTCAGTGTACCACTGTGACTTAAACACAAATTAAGGTGTGTGTGTGTGTGTGTGTGTGTGTGTGTGTGTATATATATATACATATATGTATATGTGTATACACATACACACACACACACACACACATATATACATAACGCGAGACTCTTATCGGGCGACAAAAAAAATATCGCCGTTAATCTATTCTCAAAGTTGGGTTGGGAGCTGGGTCTAT
>JAPMOB010233120.1:0-16431 GCA_029875015.1 Lepomis gibbosus
ATGTAAAGCAAATGTGTTCATAAAATACTGAGACAGACAAGTAATACAATTTATTAGAAGTCCTGTACTAAGGACAATGACTGGGCACCTAAACAAGAACAAACTTTGCTTTTAATGGCATCATGACAACAACAACCCTATCTATGGGGGGAATTAACCTACAGTTAAATATATACACACGAAATGGTAATCCTTTAGGAAAACATCCAATCAAACAGCCCTGCTTTCTGTGTTTAACAAGAGTCCAGCCTTTAAATTATAGCCATAAAGTTGCACAGAGCAGGACAGCAAGAAAAAAAGGATACTTAAATGTTGCAATAATCACCATATTTTAAAATTCAACATGTTATACAAATGTCTTTAATCAATCAGTGTATTATTAAGCAATACCTTTACTGGAATTTGGTTTTGGTTTTCATTTCCTTATTACATTTAATTACAACTACATATGATGCCTTTTCTGGAAATACTTGAGTGTCCTTCAAACCTACAGGGAGCAAATGCAATGCAGTCCAAAGCAAAATTAAAAATGACCACAAAACTGTCAATAAAAACCAAACTAAAAGCATCACAAACATGATTCCAAGATGCCTACAGTTACTGTTTACTTGTGACTCCCCATCTCAAATCACCCGTCTAATGCTTGTAAGAACCACAGACCTCAATTATTCATTCAATTAGTGGCTCGCAGCTTGCTGGAAGTAATTTTATTCCGCTGTGCTGACAGTACAGTTATGAGAACGAATGACTTTCCCATCACACTGCGATTCAGTTTTAGCACCCCATGTGTGAAAAGGATAATCGTGTAGGTCTAGAACTTGAGTTTTGGAGGGCACCAACTTCATTTTCCACCTCCCGTATTTACAAAGGCTTCATCTCGCTCAGCCAGGGGAGACACTGAGGACACTCAAGGGTGTATTCATTCAGGTAAAAGCCCAAAGCTTGGCAGCTGCTGCCAACAACGCAGCTAAATAATGAGGCTCCAGTGGAGCAGCATTAGGGCGATAACCAAGCATCCAATCAATTACATGTTATGTGACACAAGGGTGCTATCACTAATAACTCCATTTCACCAGCACAACAACGATCTTAAAAGCAATGATCCCAATCAGCTTCATGCAATCATATGCCTGTTTTTGTTGATTCACCTCTCTGACCATGAAAGCTTTCACATTTGCTGTTCTGAACAGATGCTATTTTAAGTGTTTCTATGAAGCACTTCTAGCGTGTGTATGTATATATATACATATACTTTCAGAAGTGAATGTTATGCTTCAGAGACGTAAATTGCAAAAATGCAACCAACGGGTAAAGAGAGTGGTATGGAGGGAAGCGCCCCGTGTGAGACGCTGCCATTGCATGTATGTCCTCACTAAGCCAGCCAACTCCTTCGTCTCTCCTTTGACCTTCCATCCGTACTAAGCTGGTGTTTTTCACACTGAAAAACAAAAGAACAACACAAAAAGGTCTCTAGAGTGGATAAATCTGGAAGCTTCAGATGTGCGTTTTAGTGAGGATTAACTGAGCATTTAGAAAACACAAGGCTGTATGGCTGTAAAGTTGAGAAAACAACTTTCTGTTGCCTCAAACTTTTTCTGATTTTAAGCTGAACACACATCACAGGTCAACACGCTGAATTTATTTTGTCAGACAGCTTCACAGCTAGGTTTTATGAGCTTCAATCAAACTGCCATTTCGTGCTCATTCAGTCGTCAGACAACAGAAAGAAATCTAATTAAATTTTAAACGTGACTTTATTAACACAGTGAAGGTGATCAAAGACAGCAGGAGGAGAACTAACAGAGGTTTAGTCAGCTGAGAATCAGCAGAGTAACCACTCTGTCCCACTCATATGTTGCTTGTAAAGTTCAGTTTTGAAGTTTGCTAACTGAAAAAAGAGGAATAAGAAAATATCTAGCAGTTTTTCCCGTTGTTTAGGCGTTTCAGTCTCACCTGATAACACTAAAGTGACCACCTTGAAACTTCAATATGTCCCTCAGAAACCCACAGATGTCAACACAGAGAGTAAAATTGATGTTTTTTCTACTGTGCTTGCTTTACTCAGTAATCTGGATTAGAGATTGGCGTAAACCCTGCAGGTTTTACAATTTAAAACTTTTTTTGTCCATGTTACAAAAACAATGGCAGCAGGACATTTTGAAATGACCATCGGCAAAAAAACCCTGAAGATTAGATTTTATAAAAAATAAGTATGATGCCCTTTCAGTACAGACATGACTAAATCTACAAATGACTGTAAAAACGTAAACAATCCAATGCAACAATCCCACACTAACTGCAAGCCACAGTCAACAATAATAGTGTAATTTCTTTCCGTGTTGATCGTTGAAAATAGAGAATCTAAGCATTTTCAGGTAATTTTGTCCATTTTTTAAAATAAATTCAGCGATGCTGAATGAGCTCAACATGAAAGAATATGCCTTTTGTGCTGGTGAAACAATCAAACCCTGAAGCTCTCCTCCACAGAAAAACATTTCTTTTATGGTCCATATGGAGTTACAAAGTTTTTTGAGTGAGCAGTACAGTTAAAATGTAGACAAGTGATCAAACTCAAGATGAATTTTTCATGTGGGCGTTACCTCAACTTTGTCATAATCTATAACTTAAGTTTACAGAGCTTATAAGCTTTCTGTGGAGCATGGTGGTAAATGATTATGGAAACGTGACGAATCCATTAAAACAGTTGGGAGTTAAACCAAAGTAGCCGGCTCAGAGCTGAAACGGCTGCATGTCATCTTACTTAAGCAGAAAATTAACCCTGATATCCTAAAACCTTTCCTCGTAGCCACCACAGTCTGCTGTCGGGAATTAATCATGTTCCCAGTTAGTGATTACATCGTCCTGGACCAAACACTGATTAAACCGTCCAGGTCCAAAGATATATCCATCCGATGGCCCTGTCTTGACTGGTTTGCACGATGAATATGAGATTAATTACTTCACAGAGTGGTGTTTCTTGTTATTACGTGCTGACATCTTAATACTGCCGCTTCATCGCAGCAAAACTGTGTCAATATAATGTCTTAAATCAGTTACACAGGTCTCTAAAGGAAGATGTATAAATTGAGATTATGACACTATCTTTGGAAAATTAACTTTAATTTTTCATTTCACAAAGCAACAACAGTACTAAGAGATAACAGAAGTATGACTGAAATAAATTTTGCTCATGCTCAACCTGACCGCTAAAAATACAAACTGGTGAATGCTGCATTTGTCGGTGCTACCAGGAGCTGAAGTCTCCAAAGCTGCTCTTGCCTTTGGACTTCTTGGCCACTGCTCCTCCGCTGGTGGACGGCCCGCTTTCATCTTCAGCAGCCGGACGTTTTCTGAGGGAGAAGAATATGATGTCATAATCAGCTGTTTTTCCACACGTGTGCTTCTTGTTTCTTGTAGACTGTGTGTGTCTTTTGATCTTTTCTTCCTTTTGCCCAGGTTCCTGCTGGTCTTTTCTCTTTGTAAATTAGGTGGTTTATGCCTTTCTATAATACAGACCTTTCAGGTTTCTTCTTCTGTAGGAGGTGAAACTATAGCCTTGTCAAGTAATCAAAATGTTTGCACACTGGTCTGGCAAGGTCATGGATGAATTTGCATGAGAGATGCTCTTTTCAAACAGGCTGTACTACAACAGTTTTCTCCTTCAGCCAGATATCAACATGACTTCTTAATAAATCTGTAGATAACAGTTGGTTTATAAAATATCTGAAAATCGTATTTGTAATAGTAAAAAACAGCTATCACACAAACGTCACACAAATTCTCACATTGGAGAAACTTGAACGAGACGATGTTTGGCAGTTTTGCTTAAAACAGGACTAAAACAAAGAAGCACTTATGAAAACGATTGACTGATCAACTGATTATCCATATTTGCACCCGTATTTCCCTAACCTTAACCCCGCCAAACCTTCACCTTACCTCAACCTTCAACTGTTACATAATTATATAATAATACATCTAGATCTCCCAAATTCTCTTTCTTTAGCTGCCTCGTGATTTCTCACTCTTGAGCTTAACTGGTGAAAACAGCTGCCTGCGGTTTTACATGTGAGTATGTAAGTGGTGAGATGCAATCATAGAGTCAATGCGCAGTTGGAAAGCAAACAATTAGCCAGAAGTGGTTTCGAAATTATTATTTCTTGATTAAATGTCAAATCCTCAAAAATATTGCTTGATGCAGGGTGGGGAATAAAAAAATAATCTCATGACTTGATAGAAACCCAGAATCAAGGGTTCAATGCACTGTTATTACACAGCCTGACATCTTCCACTGTATTATTTCAATCAACACATCTTTTCTAGTCATTCACAAAACATTTTAAAGCACAATTTTAATTTCAGATGAACCAGGTGTGTTTCATTCCCATCCTGTTTTTCTTTATTGACCAGAATCATCCTGGAAACGCACAAATGAACAAGCATTTTGACCAATAATGACTTCTTTTACATCAAACTTCATGGGGAAATGGGAACATTCATATGGATATGTTCTTTATAAACCTACGTATGTGAACACAATGACAGGTAAGAAGGGTAAATTCTGAAGATAAAAAATTATCAAAGACAGAAGAATCATTAGCCTAATTATATCTTGATACACACTAGCAAAAGTACATTTTCAGGTCAGTTAATGCACCTTCTTTTAGGATAATGAGTATTCCCACAGATGCTCCAGGGTTACACACATTGTAATGGCTTTATCTTTTTCTCTTTACTAAAGATTCTAGATTCTACCTAAAAAAAAAGAGAAATAAAAGGAGGGTTCTACAAAAAACAAACCTATTGTGGCAAAGGGACAAGAATCTTATGTATATCATTGATATTATTTTGAACAGTAAACTAAAGCTAGTGCAAATTGTTTTTGTAATTGTGCCAACACTGCCAAAGCAAGTGAAATAAAGTTAAAAACTAAAATGAAATATATTATAATATCACAAAATAAGACACAGTATACCTGGACTCAGCAAAAATATGGTCTGGATAATAAACCTGAATTATCCCCACGGGGAAAATGGGTAATCTTCTCTATAATTGGCAGTTTTGCACCTTATGTTTCTACTCATTCTGTGTCGCTATGTAATCATCATGTTTTATCATCCATTCATTACTATACTGTTTCGGAAGATGCTCACATCAGACTGTGGGGGGGAAAAAATGTAATACAGTTTGTGTGGAGGCCAGGTTAACTTTTTAATCTAAACTTCTGCCTGAAATCAATATACTTTAACTTGCAGATGCAAATGCAGCTTTTATATACGTCACAGTAATGCACTATGGATGAGTCACTACCACAAGCCGAAACAGAGGGAAGATTGTAGTTTGGTGAATAGTAAAACAGTATGCGTGCGTGTCTGTTTTGTTCTCACGTTGTGGCAGGGTTGATGTATTTCCCTACACCTGCTTTGAAGGTCTTGGGCGCCTGCTCCTCCTTGGCTTTCTTCTGGGCGATGCTGGTCTGCTGCTTCTCCTCCTCCTGCTTCTGCAGCTCCTTTTCTCGCTCTGCTGCAATCTGCGACACACAAACCATATAAGTTTCCACACCTACATACAGCAGGACTTAATGCTCATTAACCGTTACTCCCATGTGGACACTTTCACTGCATAATCTGTGTTTCAAACGCAGGTGGGACAAAAAGCATCAGGTGGGGTGTCTCTGCATTACTCTGGGCAAAAACTCCTTTTACACTTATGGAAGATGTCATCTGTAGTCAGAGAGTTTGATGTAAAATGGTTTAACACGCCTAAATACTACTCTATCACACTGGATTTAAAATATAACAATGGCTGTTATGTAAAGTGCTGTCCTCCAGCTTTAATTTTAGGGTAAGCAGTGTAGTAATTGTAGCTCCTAGATTATCTGGCTGCACTGTTAAAAAATTGGAGGGACTGTATATAAAACGGGCCACAGTTTCTACACCGTTCACAATGTTTGGGTGACATGATGATATAAACCGCTTCACAAAAATGTATCAAGCAACAGATACAATCTATACAATTTCCATGCATGTGGGTCTGCATCTCTCTACTATCTGTTGCTGTATTACGCCATTGTGGGTGAATAAATCAACAGCTTTTTTAAGGCAATATTGGATTTAGACGATTGTGCATCAATATGATTCAGTCGCTTTGATTTAGCAGGTATTCATTTTACTTTTACATTTATTCATTTAGCGGACACTTTTATCCAAAGCGACTTACAATTGCTATACACGTCAGAGGTCACACGTCTCTGGAGCAACGAGGTGTTAAGTGTCTTGCACAGGGACACAATGGTGGATGTGTCACAGTGGGGAGTTGAACCTGGGTTTCTCACACCATAGGCCTTTATTTCATGGACACCTCCACTCAGAAATGTATATAGCTTGTAGTATTTATAGAGTTTGACACTAGAGAACTGTTTTCACGTTCATTTACTGAGGGGGGAAAGACTGTGCTCTGTCTGTAAATTTGTGTTTAGATATGAAAACTTGAAGCCTAATAAACTGAGAATGAACTTTCAGTGAAGCAGGAGACATCTGTGTCCTGCAGTCACACTTTTTAAAAATGAAAGATACCTGCATGTGCATAGATTCTGGATTTTTCAATAAGAGGGGAGCAGATTAATTTTTTTTTAATTAACAAGGAATGTGAACCTTTTTGTGGAAAAACTTAACAGACACAAATTCTTATAAAAATTATTTTTATTATGCCTTAGAACATGTCCAGAGGGGATCTAATGAATTATTTAAAAACAGGCATTACCACATGGTTATTTTATCTGTAAATGTTTTCCTAACTGCCTTTAATAGGTGCTTATCGATATTGCACACTCCTATTGAAAACCTCAAAACAAAATAAAGTTTTTTTTGTTTAAATTCAGTCCCTGTTTCAATTCAAATGTGCTGAGTGCAGAACAACAATGAAAAATGTGTCACTGTCCAAATACTTACGGTCTAAGTACACACACTCATGGAACACTCAGCAGACAGGGATTTTAGTCTGAATGTGTATCATAAAGTCGGTATTATTCATGTCCGCAAACAGACAGAGATACAAACCTGAGCGTCAGCCTCTTCGTACGGGTCCACGAAAACAGTCGCACTTATGATCTTGATCTCCGACTGTAAAACAAAGTCAACAGAAAAAATTAGGACGCAAAAAGCATTTGGCTCAGGCAAAGGAAAACTACAAACAAATTCTAGTATCATATAAACTATCAAAGACCAATCCCTATAAAATCTACTATCTCAAAATTTCTGGAAATAATTCTGCCGTTTATTCAATAGATTGAATAAACAGTAATTTTGCGAGACAAACTTCTCGAGAACTGCTACTCAAGGTTTTTGTGAAGAAAATGAGACACTGACATCAATATAAACTTGGAAAAAATATAGTAGCCGCATTTGTTACGTGTTTTGTTTTTCACAGTTTATTTGTAATTTAGAATGACACCACCAACACCTCTACTTTGTAAAGGCTGAATTTAGCCCCTCAATTGCGTTTTTGACTCATCTCTCACTGGCCCCTGCTTACTGTCTTGTCTGAGCACCTGCCCTTTAGATGATCCATGTCCGGGTCAAAATGGCACAATAGCTGAGGCTTGTACTCTTCAGCTGCTAACCATGTTAGTGATCTAGGACCTGAAAGTGATTCTACAGTTGCACTCTGTAATTTGCCCTTGACAGGGATGTCAGCTACATTTCAAGATTGTAAAATGAAATGTAACTTGACCCAAGAAAAGATGTTGGACAGACATTTCTCTGATTCCAGTAGAGTACGCGGATACATTTCAAATTAAAATCAAATCACTTTTAAGCCAATCCGGACCTTAAACATCACTGATTCCTACCTTTGGTTTGTCTGATTTGGGATCACTCTCCACATTCTCCATGGCTGTGAGTGTCTCAAATCCACCAACAATCCTACAAAAGAAAAAACACAAAACATCCTTCATTTATACCTTGAGGTAAGAGCAAGAGAAACCAGGGCACAACACAGGTCCCAGATCACTTTGATCATCGACAGGGAAGATAAAAAGACGGCAGCATATCCCTCACAACAAAATATATAATAAAATATAACCATTACAGAGTTAAAGTGTTCAGACACTGTTACCATTCAAAATGACAAACCCTAGATAAAAACTGATGTGCGCAATAATGACAAGAGGGCTGTAGGGTGATTTTGAGGAGAAGGGTGCAACTAAGTTGAAATGCCTGACACCATCCAACCTGTTGAAGAGCCCTTCAGCCATCTCAACCTGTAATGTTTCAGTTTTCAGTTTATATCAGATCGTTATTGTCCCACAAGAGGAAATTCTTTTTGCAGCAAGGCAGCATAATGAGTGTACCATTAAGCGGCTGAGGGATTTGTGCAGACCTCATTATATTCCTCAGACAACAGTGAACATGAGTTGCTGCTAAAAGCAAATGTTTACACTCTTTGTTATTAGCACGTTGGCCTCATAGTGTAAACACAGTAGAAAAACCAAGTGCTGAAGATGTAGAGACTGTCAAATGCTGGGGGCCAAGAGGTAAACTGTTACCGACTCCCCTGGTGCAGATCACTTTAAGAAGTTGCTCTCACTTTGCTCTTTAAACTGCAAAGTCTTTATCCAGCAGCTCCAGTGGGGGCTTCCTGTTACCATGTGTAGAGTGAGAAGCCTTGCGCACACATATAAACAGTACATTTACTTAGTTAGGAGGTGGGGGTCTCAAGGGCCACATGTGCTCTACTTCCACATGTTCAGATGAACGGAGGAGCTCCCACACTCGATGACTCACAGACAAAATTAATAATAGGTTATCTATTAGTCCAAAACTATTACTGTTCAAAAATGTTGTCATGCCAAGGATTGGCCAATAAACTGGCTTCAGCTCAAACACCACATTTTGTTTCACATTTACTTGAACACTACTTGCAATTTTTTTTATGTCATATAGGATGCTCAAGGAGTTTCCAGATCAGGGAATAGTGCAATTTCTTTCATCATAGATGTAGTCAGAACAAAAGCATCAATATTCCCACAAAAAGCACACAACAGATGACACTAAGATATTTCACATGTATCTCATTCTCTCTCAAGGTATTTGTAATTTTATATGATGATAAAGATCTATTGTATTGTATTTCAGGGAAATCATTTGAAAAACTGCTGCTGGACAAAATAAAGGCATACAATTTATAAAAGATTGTGTATACCGACGGAGCACAATGGCAGCATTGTGGATTATCAAAAGGCAGAAAATACACACACACACACACATAGACACACAGACACAGACATAAAAATTTGTTCCTCTATCTTAACCCTCAAACAGTGTCTCTACCCATTGGGATCTCAATTTTTGTCCCCACGGGGACATGAGTCCTCATTTGTTAGTGTGCATTCAGGCTAAAGTCCCCATGGGGATATAAAAACTTTACGCACGCACGCACGCACGCACGCACGCACGCACGCACGCACTTTGTTAATTACCTGATTAGTCGAGTAGGAAACAATGACAAATATTCTCAAATGTGAGAGTTTGCTGTTTTTTTCTGTCTTTTCTGACATTTTATAGACTAAATGTTTAATCAATTATTAAAATAAAATAATGGATATATGTTGATCAATAAAGACAATCAAGCAGGCTTAAAGCCTAAAGAAATGGCAGTGGAAGATCCTCTCCAAGACCCCTGGTCCTGAGAGACCATTTTAACTCATACAGTTGAACAACCTGGTCACACCTTATCAACCAAACAAACAAAAAGACATGAAAAAAAAAGCATCCAACCTGATATACATTTAAAAAGAACTTTACTCTGTAAAAGAGTTATTATTTTATTTATTATTAGAGAATTATGTATAGATAAGGTTAAGTGGACTGCCACAGCCAGTCCCATTAAATGTGCAGACTACAGTCTGGAAAGGATAAAAAGCTGGACGCAGAGTTGAAGCAGAAGCTTTGTAAGTGCGGTGATCATAAAAAGAATCAGTCAGTCGAAAGCAGTCTGAATATTTTTAGAAATCAGCCAGGGCTTTCTCCAAAAAGACAGCCATTTAAGATCATGCTCACCTCAGTGGAGAGAGAAAGCAAGAGAGCCACCAGTTTAGATTCAGCATCTACTAAATGTTTCACTGCTCTTGGCCAGGAGTCTGACTGGACGTCACAATACTGTTTGTACTGTCTGGTGCTCCAGAGAAACCAAATATGTATTAAAGAATAATATGAGAGGACAAGAAAGAGAGACAGAGAGTGAGGAAGAGGGAGAAGACAAGAAAGATAAAGAACAAGCTAAAAAAATACAAAAATATCTGAAAAGAAAATGAAGTGCCTACACCTTTCAAAGCCATCTGCCTCGGCCGGTAAATGGAACAACACACTGTTACTAAGCCAGAGTGGAGACAATTTTAAGAAAAATTTTACCTTCCAAACACAGTGTGCTTCCTGTCGAGGTAGGTGCATGACCGGAAGGTGATGAAACTGAGAGAAAACAAGGAAAACATTATTCACATTAAAGATTTAGTAAATTAATATTCAGTAAATTTATATGTGAAAAGAATTGAAAGTATTGGGAACAAACAAGAACTTTTTCAGGGAACCTTTCCTTTACAATAGCCACAAAGCCATGTCTGTTTACATAAGTAAGTATATCAGTATTTATTAGTGTACAGCAGTGTTTCCTACACACAGACTTTAGTTGAGCAGGCCACCCAGGTCTATAACACATTACAACTACGTTAATGTACTGTAATTCATCGGTTGATGCCAGCATCACAGGAGCGATGTCACTTGTTGACTACATGTATAAACAAAGGCCAGGTTAAAATAAAGTGTTATCAAGAACAAAATCTGCTTAGTTTCAGTTTTACCATCCGTGTAGTATTAAGTAACTAATAAAATACTTTAATTATAAATGTTCAGATTTACTTTAGTAATGAATCATTTGTCAACAGTCAAAAGTAAAGGCCATAATACATCAAATGTTTATCTGTGCATTCAATATATTTTATGTCTGACAGCATTGAGTTTTTCCTTGTCTTATTAATTAATTCTCTATCGACTCTCTAGCAAACTGCATTTTAAAAACACTTCTTACAATTGGGACTTGTTGGTGTTTGGACCAGAGTTTGCCATGCTGAGAATCCCCCGGCCGGTATGTGAGAGGTTGGGCCGAAACTCATCCTTGAAAGGTTTTCCCCAGAAGGATTCCCCTCCTGGTAATGGAAAATGTGGGTGAGAGAGGAAAGAAAGACACAAAGAGAGACAAAGAAAGACAAGGACGTGGAAACATTTAATCTGATTACTACTGCAGGTCATACTGTTGGCAGACATTTCAACGTGCTAGTATGTAGTATGATATACAATATAAGTATCTGGAGCTACTAGCATAAGCCATGTACATGTATGGGTATGCATGAGATAAAATACACATTCCTGATCACTGCAGGGCGGTGGTAAAACATGTGTAGTGCATCAAGCCATACAACATGAAGAAAACAGCAACAAGCAGATGAGATGCAGAGAACTAAGTCAGCTGGATGTAATGGCGAATCAAACAGTCATGGACAATCTGTGACATAAATGCTTATTAAATAAAGAAGGGGGTTCTCACTATTCCGCAGATCAACAATTAACATGACAATTAACGTAGCAAGACACCAGCAAATAGAGGGAAAAGTTTCAGAAATTCAGCTTTGCCAATGTTTCACAAGGAAGGGAGTGAAATATGTCGGGTGTCAAGAACACACACAGTGAGTAAACAAGAAATCTCCACAGGGTTCCTTCAATACATGAACAAAAACATCCTTGTTAAGAAAAAGAGAAACTTGGTTGGACAAACACTTCTTACTTGAATCAAACATCTTTGGAAAAAAAGGGAATTTTTGTAAGGAGAACCAGTGTGTCAGCACTTTCAAGCTGAAGTTCATTGACAGTTCACAGTCGCAAAAAATTGCATCTGGGATTTAGTGAATGTAAAGAAAAAGTTGTGCCCTTTTGGGGGGGTTAAATTTATAGGGCCGAGTTCCCTTAATGTTTATAAAGCTCCAAAATGCTCAGCATTAAACCCATTAAAATGTATTTAGTTTGAATAAAAATTGCACAAATTACTGGTGCTATTTATTGGGGCTGAACAATACGAGTTAGCATTTTCACTGAAACAAGCCAAACAAAAAAATATAAATAAATGATGATGTGATTCTTGCTGGGGTATGTAACTAACAGACTGGAGAAAATGATTTGTAGGCCAGGGAATCTCTGTAGCACCACAATGCCTCATTTATAAACTGTATGTTGTGAAACATTTTACCTGCGATTGGGACATTGCACTTGGCTGTATTATGTTTTCAATAATATAATGATCAATTGTCCAGGCCTACTATTTATTCAAATTACTGCACCATAACAGAAATAAGTCACCATGTATTTTCATAAGACGTAAAGGACCTGTTTGCCCTTGAACATGGAGCCATGTTGAGAGCCTTCAGCTGTGAATCATTATTCAGACTGACTTCATCATTAAGAATCATCATGATGAGTATAGAGGAATACGCACTGCAGGAGCTTATTGGCTCCCAACAGAGGGAGAGGATCTGTCGCCGCTAGGTGTGTTTCACTGCCCTGCGTCCTGCCAGCTGGTGTACGTGCATGAAATAATGTGTATAAATACTCTTAGTACTGCATGTGTGTTTATGCTACGATGTAAATGCATACTACCAACCAACCAACTCTTATGAGGTTTTGTGCAGCTTCCCCTGGTGACATTTTTGCATAATTTATCATCTCGCTGACATTTTGCTTTCAGTACGACTGGATCATCAATGAAGGGAGAGCGAGAGGGGACGATGAAGAGAAATTAATTCTCCCCAAAGAGTTAACCAATAAATCAAACTGCATTGCCTTGAATTACATCAACAGTACAACCTCAAACTTCAACCTACTGAACATGTTTAACAGGAAAGAAAGCCGTAAACATCCTCCAGTGACGGAGAGCTGTGAAGCATCTCCACTTATTAAAACATTAATTGGGCATTTCATAATACAGGAGCATGTGCTTCTCGCTTCATATTTTGAATACCTGTCTGGGATTTCATTTACAAGTCAATGTTTAAAACATTTCTTTCTCCAAAGCATCTGATTCTGACAGGTTTTAGATAAATGAGACTCTTCTGAACTTGGGGAAAGTGTTAACGCAACAGTGAGCAGTTTGCCGGATGTGTCTCTTTCCAATTTATTTGCAGGCAATGAAAGAGAGGGATTCACTCAAACTGTGTGGGCAATTTTTGTAGGATTTTTTTTATACTTCAATCTCAAATCAAAATGTCAAGAAAGTATCACATCATGGTTCAAGATCTTATTTTGCCATCACTAACCACGGACACAGAATCTGGAAATAAGTGAGCATGTATTGTGCAAATAATGAATGTTTTTACTGTCCCCAAAATACACGCTCCCCCACCCCAACCCCCCAGTGTTCCTGTGTGTCTTTTCTTTATCTTTATGACTAAATGTGAGCAGACAAATCCCCTCTTCAAAAAGCATAATATTAAACAAAAGATGAAATCTGTCATGCTGCTTTGATCTGACAGGTTTGAAAAGAAAAAAAAAACCTTAAAACAAAAAGAAGGACAACAACGCAATGCGTGACATTAGTCGCTTCACAGCAGCTGCCTGTGCTGCTAACTACACAATTACTGCATGCTACGGACTTAAACACTTAGGGTCTGTTCATGAGTTGTGGGCACACGTTGTGTGGTCCAGGTGTTGAGGAGAATTTTACCCACAGGTCAGGAATTCTGCACCTTCATAAATCTGTCCTGGTGGACGCATTCTGCACGGAGTTCAGAGACGCCCACAGGTACAAAGCGCTCTTTGTGCTGCAGCCTCTCAGACGACATAAAGGCAGGGAATGAAGTATATGTGGCCTAAGCAGTCAGTTACAGTGAGCTGTCTTTTAAAAACAGGAAACTACACCAAATCCTGGTTGACTGTCTGTTCACCACACCCCCATCTCCCCTCTACATCCTCTCTGTTTTTGGTCTCTGTCTGTGTGTATGTGTGTCTCCTGTACTCCCATGTGCTTTCAAAGACTATATTTAGTAACACTTTTGAGTTGCAAGTGGTATTTACTCAGAGCTTCCAAAAAGGAACTATTAATAATTCAGCAGAGAGGTGTTATGTAATTCAAAATGTGGTTTAAGTGCAGGCCTCATCTTACCTGTGCCGGTGCCAGTGGGGTCCCCTCCTTGAATCTGGAAACAAATAAAACTCTGTTAGGTTTAGCTGACGTAAGCTGCTGCACACTGAAAGCCTAATACAGGTTCATCCTGCGATTTCTGAAGAGTCAATCCTGTTACTTATAACAGGAAAATGTCTCCTATCTGTAAAGTGGTCAAATAAGACTTTAAATTAACCTTACAGTCACTTACAGCCACTGGGAAAGCTTCCCAGGACACAGGCCTCTATTGTTCATTGTTTAAGGCTCAACTTTCCTATTTTTGTTTTGAGTACTGTTCTGTGTATTTCTTTGGACTTCTTGTTTAAAGATACACTAGGGGGATTTCAATAGTGCTGCTGTGGAACAAAGTTTTCATGTGCGGGTCCCTGTGCTGTTTCTGTGCAACAAAACAAAGGGCTGGCAAAAACACTCATTTCACCAACTGTGTTTTTTCCACTTTTTGGTTTGAAATTGTTTGGCCGGTCATATACTACAACACAGCTGAGGACGTCAAAATGACAGAACGGCAACAATGACGACTGAAGAAAGCAAAATGATGAAGAACTAACAACATGTACAAAATCCTCATCAGGAGCAGACACTGTGTGCAGTGGTGCCACCGTTTCCACGGTTAAGTCTTAATTTTGTACCTTATAGCACATAATGACATAACACCTTACTTATTATTTGTTATTCTGTAGCTAGTTACATTGAATTTAAATCAAAGGTAACACTTTGAAGAAGTCTGCACATTGATGTAAACACAGAACTTTTACTTTGCAAGTGTCTTGAGGTAGTAAAGGAAATGCATTCAACATGTTTGTTAGACCTTGAGTTCATATGCACATTGCCACAGAGACATATAAACATGTTTGGTGAGACATTTTTAATATAAACTAACTGTATCCTGCAAAATCTCTACAGCCAACCATTAACAGAACTTCATGGTCATTCAAACATAAGGTCTCAGATACATACACCTTCTACGTCTGTGTATATAGTTTAGTTTCACATACTTTGAGAGATAAAACAAAATGATGGCAGTGTAGTTTCACTTCCATGTCACACCACATCAAGGGCCAAAATGTGCTTTTAATGATATTTTTGTTATGTTTCAACAAACACTAATCAAAGCCTATGAATGCCTTTATGTTCCCAGACTAAATCGAGATGGGATTTATAGAAACTGCAAAGTTGCACTGTAATGTTTAAGAAGTCCCATGTACCTAGCCAGACTCACATGTAAAACACCTGCATCACATAGGTGTTCAACAATCCTCTCACGGTTTCAGCCTAAGGGGTAGCAACTTAGTGGGCCTCTCACATTTCAAAGTGAAACTGTCAAATTCTTCTCAGGATGTTCAGTACACTCACAAGGTCCTGGTAAACTGCTTTAAGGGAAGTGAGGGCTACAATTCTGTTCCCATTAACACAATGCTTGTGTTTGTTGCTATGAAATTATTCTCTCCAAGGCCACCCTCCTCGCCTTTTCATTTGTGGAGGATAAGTCGAAGGCCTAAGTGGCTGGAGTAATTACAGATAAACAATTCACAGCTTGCCACTGTGTATGAAAATGGGACAAAAGGGACAAAAAAAAAAGGCAAGGGTCCTCTTGAGACCAGATGTCCACTCAGAGCCACTTTAATTATGGGAGCGGCAGCTCTGAAATACACATATGAGTGGCTGATCAGAGACCTGTCATTTGAGATTCTCAGTCTGGGTTAAGAAGCTTCAGTTGGAGAGTGAGTCAGAAACAAAAGCTGTGTTTAATCATATCTGAAGCAGTAAACACTAAGATATAATTATTTCAACAAGACACAAGGTAATAAAACATGACAGCGTGGTTAGTAATTAATTATTAATTCAAATTTTAGGTTAAAGCTAGCCAGACAGTGAGTAACTTGCACTCCATAAAGGGATGTGGTGGAAGACAAACCCACTTAATGGCATAAACTTTAATCGCTTACATTAATATAAAATGTCAAAGCAAGCCATGTTATGTAAGGGGCACAACAATGTTGATGGATGTTAAAATTCAGGACAATCACTGAGTCCTGAATCACCCACCTTTATTTACTAACACACCACTGAGTTGACAACAAGCATTGCTGTTGAGAGAATTCAACCAATGATATTTCCAGTAATGGGACAGTCTCTCGGGGGACAAAAACAACCAACCTATGTATATGTGTGTGTGTGTGTGTGTGTGTGTGTGTGTGTGTGTGTGTG
>JAPMOB010233121.1:0-28464 GCA_029875015.1 Lepomis gibbosus
CTGTTAGTGGAAGCAACCAGCAGTGGGAGGAAACTGCATCATCTAATGCTTGTCATGGTTATCAACTTTGTGACGCTTCAGACCAAATAAAAGGTGAAGGGGTGAGGAAGGTGAATCGCTGTTTTCAAGAAGTGAGGATGGGAGAAACTTAATTGCAGCCCTGCTTTGTAATCTACGCTTTTAAAATGAATTTATGGAAAAATAAGTTATAAGTATCAGCAAACAACATGCGGGACGAAGGAATTTGCATTTGAGAAGTGAGTTCATGCACCGACTCTTTGTCTGCCTGTACTGACAGCAGCCCAGGGTCCACACAACCCAGTTTTATTACTGGATGAAGGAGCCTATACCCACTCAGAGTTGCCTTTAATCTTTAACAGACCAACTTTTCAAAGCCAGCACACACACTCACACACACACACTCACACACACACAGTCACACACACACACTCACACACAGACACGCTATCCTTAATCAAATAAATAAACAGATAAACAAATTAATAAGCGTGGAGGGCATGACTTTAGTAACTGATGAACTCTGTGGATTCCCTGATGTATTATTCACATATGTAAACAAACACATTCGCCACGAGTGGAAAAGCTGTTTGTCACTGAACTACAAATGTGACCTTCATGGGGAAACAACACTTGATTCACAAAAACAGCTATATAGAAAGATGTAATCTACAAAAAAAAACAGCATCATTTCTTTGCCATGTTGTCTGTGCCATTACTTTACATAAATACATACACTTTCCTGGCATAAGGGTTAATGGTCAGGCAGTGTGAATAACCAGAAAGTGCTCGCTGATCCTGTCATTATGACACACTCAAGCTCTCATTTCACACAAAGCCTAATGGCCGGTCAGGAGGACGGAAGCAAGCTGGTCGTCATCACTGATAACCCTCCGTTCAAAGCCCCAAGACATTTTAGCCTTTCGACGTGGCTAATCTTTATTCAGTATCTACTTATCGTCCAGTTCACATTTCGTTCACCAGTGAGGGGATGGAGGAACGGCCTGCAGGGTGAGTACACAACACTCATCCTATATTAGCTACACCTGGGACCAGCGGTAATGTCAAAGGTTGCCGTGAGATTGTTACTGGAAGATGGCTGATTCAGGTTCCCGGACAGATAATGAGTAATAGATGCGGTGGGTATACTGGTTTACTCCCAGTGCATCAGAAAGCACAGAGAGAAGAGCTGCACAATTAACAGTGTAGTGATTAAGGGTCCTCCTTATATTCGCTGTGAAATTATTTTATGAACTGGTGTTCATGTGAATGTCCCATAAGGCTGAGGTGATAATGGTTATCTCAGTGGGCAGAAAAGGAATATGTTCACATCTGTAATGGCTGGGAGGTGCACACATGCCCCCCACAAAAGAGTTGGAATAATGTCAAAATAAACAAAGGTTGCCTTCTTTTCACATTTATTTACAACAAACATATGTCATACATAATGATAGGCTAATCTAAGACCGTCAGATCAGTCAGTGATTCAGTGGCACAGTGGCAAAAGAAACTGTCCATGCAACAGTAGAAATAAATAGCTCCCCTTCTTCTACAATAAGGGTTTCTGCCCAGTAATAGTAATTCAAATTTTATTTTCAATAGATATTTTGCTGTTTGAAATAAAAACTAACACAATAATCCACAAAATAAACAATGTGCTTTAAAAATCAAACTGCTAAAGATGACGAAAAGTGAGACATTAGCATTCCCTCACACCACAAAGTGGACATTTACATATCCTCGCGCAACAGTTGGAAGCTTGGCAACATAGTGACGGCTTGCATTCCATGCTGTGGCTAACATTTGTCCTGCCAGCTGGGAACAGGCTGCTTTTAGCCAGCCAAAACAGCTAGCCATGTATTCCTGTTAGCTAGAAGTTAGCTAACCCCCAGTTAGCTAAGTTACCATTGTGTTTACATGTAATTGCGCCATGTCTAAATTCCCCCCCACATTCTGTCCCAACACACCTGCACACTGGTGGACTGTAACAAAGAACTCGAGTGTTCTGATAAGAAGATTTTAAGATTTCAACCTTTAAGAAAATGATATTTACATGTGATACAATTCATAAGACTATTGTATTTACAGAGAGCATCAACAACACACTCCGTCCTTCATTCAGAGGTAAAACGATGACGCCACCGGGTCCTTAGGCCCCAGCTTGTAGCGGAGTGTCCAGGGCTCGGACGTGGACGCTGGGCAGAGTGAACCAGGCTAAAGGAAGCTCACGTCCAGCACTGTCATCCTGGAACTTGATATTTAGGTAGAAATCTCCAGTGTTGAGGAAGAGCAGGGCACCCACGCAGACGGAGCTTTCTTTGGGTTTAACCTGGAGATGGCAAAGACAGACAGCAGGAAGAATCAGTAGCAGCCCCGTTTCAGTAGCTATATAATGAACCTGGCACACTGTCAGCCAGAGTGAAGTCAGCAGGGGAGTAAGTCTGAAGCTGACTGCGGCTTTGATGAAAGTTACAGCCAAGTCTCAATTTCCAAAATTAAGATGTGTCGCACATTCAGGAATATAGGGAATACATTCACGCTTTGATCTGCTTTTTAGACTACAAACTCTTTGTCTGGCATCGACCAAGTCATTTTTTAAATCGCCTCCAGCTTGTTCAACATTAAGCCACAGGTTTCCCTTCATTTCAAGTCAGAATTTAAAGTGACTTTTAAAGTGACTTGAAACATGCTTGAGTTCTGTAATTTTTCAAAGCAGGAGCCATGTCTGTGGATACTGTTCCCAGACATGCATTAATATGTTTGTTATAGCCTGTATAGCAATAATACACAATGTTATAATCATCATTCTGACAAAACTAAAAGCAGCCATGGTTATGTAACACTAAATATAATTTGGTATGAAAATGAATGGAAACCAATGGCTGCTTGGAAGGAAGGGTGTCTCAAAATCTTAAATTTAAATGGACGGTGGTCATCTTTATCAAATGCGTGTTTGGTGTAAATGGGCTAAGTTGTGGGAAACACTGGCATGTGCTGTTGACACACTATTTTAACTACTATGGGTAACAGCTAAAGTCATATAACTACTATTAGTACTGTGGAAAAGTAATGCTGCAGCATATATAATCAGTGAATAAACACTGAATACATGGTTAATAATAACAATAAACACAATAATAATGTAGTTATAAGCTTATAAATGTTTATGGATGTATTTGTCAGCCAATATAACTCCTCCTGGGGGCATCTATTAGTGGAGGTGGCTGTATAAACAGATGATGATATAGTAAAACACAGTTGTGTTTTAACATTTATTGAATGTTTGTATATTACATATAAAGATGAAATAGAGGACTTAAAGTAAATGGTTACCAATGTTGTTTCCACTGTTTTGTGTAGGCCTACCTTTCCTTCTCCTTCCACTAGTACTATGTCCATGGCTAAAGGTTCTAGTGCTGTCTTTTATCATAGCCTAGATGTTGAGAATTACTGCTAATTTGGGCTGTCCCCGACTAAGGATTTACATAGTCGAATCGTGTGTTTTTGTGCACGGTGATTGTGAGCCAAAGCTAAACTGAGGCTTATTGTGGACTATTTTCTCTCTCTCGCCCCTGCCATTCACCAGTCTTGTGCAGAGTTTTTGCTGTGCTGCACAACTGCATGCACGTTGCGGTTCCTCACAGATCTATTTCAAGTAGCGGCTGTTTAAAAACAATATAATATTCTTTGTGTGGTTCATCAACGCCGATAAATTATCCGAAAGTCCCGCGACAGCTCTACACAACACTGGTGAAGCTGTAGCTCCGTCTCTTCAGCAAGTGTTCCTCCTGCCTACACATGTGAACTGACGACCCAGGCTTAGGGTTACAATTTTGGATTTATTTACTAAACAGCTGTCAGAGTAAACGACTATTGCTAGTTTTTTCTTCAATTTTCCTTTTTTATTTTGAATCCTGTTCCAACATGCATTCTGGTTACATAATGTGACATTGCTGTGTTAAATATTTCTCGCTGTTTTTTTGGAAATGACATCAACATAGTAATCCAGTCCCCACTGACCGTGTCTATGTAGAAGGTGTTGGAGCCGATGAAGGTGACCGCATCCTCCAAATCGTAGTTCTGAACTCCGTTCTGGAAGTCCTGATAGGGCACCACGGTCAGAGCCAGGGGGCCTACTGAGTTCTTGCTCAGATTGGTCAGTTGCACCTTCAGTGTCACAGCGTCACCCACTTTACAGTCAGCAATGACATCGCAGTCACATGGCTTCCCATTCACCAACACATCTGGAAATAATCACACACACAAAAAAGGAAGAGGATAATCAGGACCGAAGTTGGACAATGCCTTTGTCCAACTTCTTCAACAAAAATGAAACTCTGAAGAAGCTGATAGAAACAAGAATTAAAACCTTTCAAACCAACGTTTAAATCTGCACTTCATTTGAATTCATTAAAATTCAGCCCGACCATCAATAGCCTATCATACTGTCTCACGTGGAGGATCAATAGGCCTTGTTTGTCCTAAAATACATTTTATTGACATCAGTGGAGACCGCTGCCGCCGCCGTGGGTATTAAACTGAATTCCCTCCTGTTAATCTCATGCATGACTAATTTCTGTCAAGAAGGGAGGAATGAGATTGTTGGAACAATCCCAGAGTGCCACACACACACACAACCCTGAAGTACATTTATATCCTCTCACGAGGCTATACCTCCCCCTTTCCTGTCACAACCAACCAAGAAACAGTGAGTGAGTTCAATTCAATTCCGCTAATGTGCGGCCAGTCACTCTTGATGTGGCCCCTATTTGGCTAAGGTGCAGAGGGAGACTCAATGATTTGTTTGGAACAACAAGCTCAGTGAACTGAGCTCCCGCACGCCCCTGGCGGGCTGAGGAGAAGACTGACTTCAAACATGGGGGATACAGGGGCACCCAAAGAGATCACCGGAGTAATGAGTCCTACGAGAATAACAGCATCACACACACACACACACACACACACACACACACACACAAATGCACGCACAAACCGGTTGTCATACGCTTTCTAGTGTCACACCCGCGGCTGTGATAAACACTGTGAGTCAGGGCAGCTGAGCCTGTGTGACAGCCTGATGAAAGAGGCGAGCTGCGTTCAGTGCCGCTGGTGTACCGATTTGTTGCGTACAGAAAGGGGTGGGGGTCGAGGGTGCGTACGAAGATAGACAGACAATCCAGCAGGATGGAGGGGTGGTGGTGGTGGTGGTGGGTGTGGGCGGTTGAGGCCGTGCTGTCACAGTCAGTGGGAGAGCCCTGGGGAGGCTGGAACTACAGGAGGGTGACATTCAGCTCCACGTCTGTATTAAAAACACACTTCACTCAAAACAGACAACTAGCAGCACTCACTGAGGGGCTCAGAAGAGGTTTCGTTTTCCTCCCCATGATTTTTGTTGCAAAAAAAATAAACGTCTCTCTTGATTTGGAATAACGTATCACTTTGCCGATACTATGCTTCTTCCGTTTTGGAGGCCTTTTTAACCTTTGACCAGGCCGCCACTGTAAACAAGAATTGTTTTTTAACTGAACTGCCTAGTAAAATAAAGATAATTAAAGTATTTAAAGATCTTCAATACTAGCATTTTATTAAAAGGTTCTTTATTAGCCAGTAAATGTTATTCTTTTCTAATTACATCCATTCAGGTTTTTTTGAGGAGTGTTATACTGCAGCGCTACCTCAGATTGCTGTTGCTGCTGTATGTACATTTACTTGATAGACATGCCCTGACGGTAATGACATAGCAATGTGCCAAAACGAAATGATTAAATGCAGGAATTCATTTGCTTGGCAACGTTGTGCAATTTCATTAGCACCGAGCGGCTAGCTTGCTCAGTGCGCAATTTATCCTTTTAGGCTCTGCATGCATGGCTCCGCAAGCAGGTAGAACTTTGCTTTCTCTGTCAAAATAGCACAAACTGTGAAATGTATTGCCCTGTGTGTGTGTGTGACCATCAACACTGACTGGACATCTACATAAAAGGTGCAGAATCTTCCCTTAAACATGTTCTAAGATCAGACATTTTATGATTTAAACCATTTACAAAAAATAAAAATGTATAAAATGCGGTGATGTTTACTTGGCAGTTCATGGTAATTAACATTAAACGCTACCGTGTTTGAGAAGTTGTTGACTTATTTTATTAAATGTTTATAATGACACCAAATGACACCACTAAGGTATAAAACGTGAGCCATCAGCATCTGTATCTCTTGTTTGATGGGCTTACTTGAGATTTAGACACTTGTTTTTTCCAATTTGTTTTTTCTTAAGAATTTGACCAAACTGATTGTGTTAACACCTGGCTGAGATCCAGTCACAATGCAAGCCAGACCACTGCCAGGCACGGTTTGGCTGAAGGGACTGCATTCCTATTGCAATTTCTGCATTAATGTACACCTGCATTTACCTATGTGTTTTTCCTCATCCAGCAAAGATATGTGGACATGTTAGTGCAAGGTGTAAGTGACAACTTATATTGCAGTCAAACAGCCACGTGTCTGTATAAATATTGTGTTTTAATAGCATTGTTGTCAGTCGGATCGACCAGCCACAAACAGCATTTTAATTATCTCTTGTGTGATGCACATGGAAACGCATTGATTTTTGCTTTTACTGGAAGACCCCTGGTGATGCACACATTCAGAAACACACAGAGTATATACATGCACACACATATAACACAATCCCTTCATAGCCAGTAGCGCTGAGCCTATAGTGACACCTTAGCAAGTAGTTATATTTAGTTTGTTCAAAGTCTTGTTGCTAGGAGATGTGCAAATTATAGGTAGCCTACATTGTTTCTAAAACTGGAAATAAATTCTTTCACATTAAAAGCGAACAAAAGAGAATGGTTAGTCTGTAATGAGCTGATGAACTCCCACACACGCACAAGCCTCAGTCACACACACCCACAGCCTGAACATTTGCTACACGCTTTCTCTACTCTGCTCTCCTGGATTGTGTAGCAGCACCGAGGCAATCAACTGATTTGGATAACCAACGTGTACGCAGGGAAAAAAAGCAGTGAAATGGTGGCCCAATTCAATGAGTATAACCACTGGCGCACTCCAATGAGTAGAACTGTGTTCAAAAATACATGCCATTTTTATATAATAGAAAATAAAAACTCATTATTATGAAACAAATTGGGATATTTATTACAATTGTGGTAAATTTGCACAGAGGAGATGAGACAGGACTAGCTAATATTCACGTTTTATACAACTCATTCATTACATATCCCTCAAAACAAATAAACCAACTAAGAATGGAGATTAAGGTTTGTGATTGGTTGTGACTCTCAGCAAACATCTTTGCCTCTCGTCACAGAGGACTCGAAAGGTCATGACAAAACACTGCTTTTTGAAAGCATCTGCTGTGTGTTTCCTGTTGTTCAGAGCTGAGTGCTACTGCACCAGTGCCCTCTAGTTTACCTTCACAGTGTTTCTGTTAAGTAGGTTTGTTCAGGAATGTAGTCCCCAGAAGCTTAATGAGCATAGGCCTCCCCCTGGCTCATGGAGGGAAACAGTTGCTGAATCACTTGAGGAACACTGCACTTTGAACCGATTATTTTATATAAATTAAACAGCAGGTCTCTATTTTGGGTCTACAAAGTGTCAAACAAGCAAAAAGGACAAACTTATGTTGTTTCTACATGAATGGAACAAAATAAAATTGAAATAAAACACAAAATTTTTGTGCTGCTTGTTCTTGATGTCCCCTCAGGTTTCTTTTTTCCCAAATTGGTCAGTTAGAGAAAAGTCTATTTTAAAGTAAAATTGGCTAATTGCCATACAAACCAGACCAGTTTTCCTCACATTTATTAAAATATTTCATTTGTGCAAAGGAAAAACTGTTCTAACGATATTGTTGACAGCTCTGCACTGTAGCGTCTCAAGCTAACGTTAGCTTCACAGACTGAGAGGACAAGCTAGGTCCAAACTCCAAACCCTGGAGGTCTTAATTCAGATATTTTTAAGTGAAAAGCTTAAAGTAATGGTTGATTAAACAGTATAATGTGCTAAAAACCAAGAGTTTCCCACAATATTGTTCACCAGCCATCTGTCATTTACGCTTGACAACTGCCAAGCTACCTGCTAGCTACATGAGGCAGTCACTTTGATTGTTTAAGCGGTAAAAAGCCTCTTCACTCTGCTTGACTCTAATAAACAGCTGAGAGACACACATTACAAACATAAAAAAATAATGCAGAGCATGTATTTTCTTCTCAAAGTTAATTAACTACAGCCGAGTAAATTTGCGCTATTGGTCGTCATTGCACCTTGTCAAATAAACCGTTGCTTAGCCTTTCATTTGCTTAAACCGTTAAGACACTTAATTATGCAAGTTAAAATTAAAATGATGGGTTTTTTTGCAATTTGAAAATTGCCCTGGAAGTAGTTGAAGTCCTAGCTACACATTATTTAAAAGAACTACAAAGATACTTTAACAAAGAAATAATAAACTGGAGTTTCTTCTGTGCATGATGCTGATATTGGCTGGAGGGAGGAGGAAAAGGAGGGAGAGCTGGAGAGGAGAACAGAAAATGATACAGTTAGTGAGCTACAGAGGAGCAGTTTGGCCCCCTTATAAGAAATGTACTAATAAAACAGGCCACAAAACACAAAATAGGTAAATGTCAGCAGGAGGGATGAGGATTTGGAGGAAGAAATATCACTGCGACAAAACAGTGCTCCAACAAATACAAGCACGAGCAACAGGTACACCACAGGGCAAGAGTGCTCTTTGTTGAGAACTGACTTGGACTCTAGTCAGATTTTTTTTTCTGCACTTTTTCTGTGTTGTGGCACCTTCATTGCATTGTAAGAAATAAGAGGAATTAATATGTACACTTACAGCATGTTACGTAACATGTGTAACAGGGTTTGGCTTTGCACGGCTCTGCCCAGATGCTGCTCCTGCTGGAGTCTGCAGGGGCAAAGCGCTGCGGCAGGCGTCGCCACAGCAACCAGGAGAGAAACAGAGAGAGCGAGAGGACACCTCCCTCCTGTATGAGTATGAAAGCTACAGATCAAACTATGGCTCGGAGATAAAGAAGCCTCTCCGCCCCTCGCCGTATCGCTGTCACACCGTGCGAGCGCAGGTGAAGATAAAGATGACGATCGACACTCTGAGGTTTGCCAGTGTTTACAAGATTATGCCGTGCATCAAGCCGGGTGTCGATTCAGCTCATTAAGATTCACTCACCAGTGTTTTGCAGCGCGGGGGGGAAAGAGGACAAATCACATCCAAACATATATAGCTGTCATGTTCATCATGCACATTTTTGAACTGTATGTAGGAAATGCTCATTAAACAAAGGCGGTGTTACTCTGCTGCTGCAAAACTGATTACATCAGCAATATTTAATGCAATCCTCAAAGTATGTGGAAGTGTGTGTGTGTGTGTGTGTGTGTGTGTGTATGTGTACGTGTGGTGAAGAAAAAAACAATTGTTCTTGGAAAGGCTTTTTGTTCTACAAATGGAAGCCTGCAAAAAATACTAACTCATAACTTAGTCTGGTACATTAGAAGGTGCATGAAATGACATTATAATATTATTTAATATATAATTACATTTGATATATAGATATATAAAGACATGAACAATTACACCCACAGAGAAAGAATTATTCTTCAAACATCCAAAATGAGATATCCTAAAAATAAAATGAAATAAATAAATACATCCCACATTAGTACAAAAAAAAGGATGACGCCTTTGAGTATTGAGAGGAAACAAAATAACTAAAAGGGCAGAACAAGAAAAAAAATCAGAGAGTGAGTTAAGGAAGAAGCTCACACCTACAAAAAAAGGACAAGAAACAGGAATTCAGACTCAGGAGGAGGACAGACCCATTAACCAATCCTAAAAGGACAGTTGTTTTACCTTAACCATCATGCTCCTAGAGTAAGGCTTCAATATTAGAAAAAATAGCTAAGTGCATTCCTATAGCTGCTATGTCCAAAAACAAAATATTTAGAAGGACTGATAATCTCCAGTATAGATTTTCATTTAACCTTTATTTAGGTTAACAGGTAAGTCCCATTGGGGTTGGAATCCTCTTTAGTTAGCGAGACCTGGCTAGCATAGCAGCATGCAGACAAAACAATATAAAACCAGTCAACAAAACAACAACAAAAAAAGGCTAAAAGTAGGCACAGCACTGACAAACTGACAAGGGTTTACAGTAGTCCAAACCTTCTGCCAGAGATTTTACATTCATCAATTTTACATTTCTTTTTGAGGACAATTGTGGCTGGAGCAGAAAATATGGAGGCTTTCTTTTTTATCTCTGTCCGTACATTACAGACAGCAGATATGTGTTTTGGGATGTGAGATGATAATTACTTGAACTGAATGGCTTTATAAATAAAAATATACCAATGACTCAGTCAGCGTGTGGACAGAGATGGCTGGCCAACTCTTAACCGCAAAGCACAATGTGTGAGTGATTTGAATTTGGTTGCAAATCTCACTGAGTCCAGCATGTGGAGACAGACAGTGTGAGAAACAGGACTTGTGAAATATACGTTAAAAAAAGAAAGAAATATACATAAAAAAATAGAACTGCTTTCATTGATAGAATAAAAAAGGCATGATTATAGTAGAACTCCAGGTTAACCATACTCCAGTGTCTTTTCCTCCAATAGGAACATTAACAAAGAGTTGTGATCTGACCCAGATGACCAGGGCATCAGGGTCTAAAAGCTCGTCTCAGTCAGCGAACGCTAGCCGGGCTGGGTCATTGATGAATGCTCCACTGGAGCCTGAGGATGTGCTTTACAAGGTTCAGGTGCTCTGCGGTACGTCTAAAAATAACCTGCTAGCCTGTGATATCCCCCTAAGCCATCTGCCCCTTTTATAATTATCCCCACAACAACCACTTACTTGGTATCTGTCTTTTCATTCAACACAAAAAGAAGCCAGGAGCATGTTTGGATATTCTGCCACTCACTTGCGGTGAATTTGAACTGTAGAGTTCTACTAACTTTATACCGCTCCTTAGAAACATATGCAGTTTGATAGTAAACTGGTGAAGGCATTATAAACCGAGCATACACTTTCAGATTAAACACCTCTCATTGAAGCCTCTTTCTAAAAGTTCTGAGTAATTGCTGTCCACCTGTGTCTCTCTTTGAAATCCAACCCTGACTATGTTTAATTACTTCACTGTAGCAGGACATATTTAAGAAGCTTCACCCCAAACAAGCAGACTTGCTCGGGTGCTATAATTTCAATCAGCAGTGAGCAGCAGCCTGTGGCAGAAAGATTGGGGGTTATGTTGCAGCAACAGTTTCTAAGCACTGTAGACTAATATTGGCTCATCTCCACACAGGCCACCTAACTGAGCTGAGCTGCTTCTAGCGCGTACATACTCATCGCTGCTCTGTGAGCATCATGGCCATGGGAGCAACAGCATTACTCATCCACAACATTCAACCTCGCTTTCATTCCCCACCGGTGGCTACGTGACTTATGTTTACTCAAATAACAGTTCTCCTTTTTTTTCCCACCCTTCACTCCACCTCTCCATTTTCCTCTTCAAGAACAGGAGTGTACTCTGATGGCTCGCTGTTTGTATGGTATTGCCCAAGGTTATCATTGTTTAGCATCCTTATCCTGCACTTTCAGCCGCACTCAACCGGGCTTTTAAAAGCAGGCAGAACACTGTGAGGATGCAGGGGTTACGATCAAGATTACACGCACTTATTAAGACATTCAACAATACATTTTATTGCTTTTATTGCTAAATGTCAGACTACAACAAGTGGGACTGAGAGTGCACTTTGTGCTGCTCTAAAAGAGAATCACAACAGATCTGAAAAGACTCTTGTATGTGTGAGAACAGGAAAATAACGTAGGCTCTTGTCTAATTCTCTCCTATATTTAACGTTAATCCTTTTAATGATTACTGTCAAATAGGCGTCTCCGAGACGTGTTGCAGGCTTCTGCTATATGTTCATACGAAAAGATGCCTAGTTTGCTTAGTTTATTGTCCTCAAGGCGATGTCTCCCATCCAGGTTTGGTGCAAAAAATGAGAAAACACACACACATTAGACAAAGAAAATACGCAGACCGTTACAAAAGACATGGTGGTGGTGTCAGTATGCTTCAAACCAAAGTGCTTGTTTGATTGTCGCGTGAGACCTATTTTGTTATTCTTCACACACAAATGAGCACATGATAAACGTCTTTGAGGAGAGATTGTCCAAAGGTCTGCATCGTTCTGCCGACAACACATCATGTGAACTACGTCGCACAATGGGTATCTTTAGAGCTACAAACCAATTCATGTCAAAGTCACCCAAGCTTTCATACTGTCCACATCCAACCCCTGCTATCAGCTTGTCAAAACAGACATCGAGGTTTGACAAGTTGAAGAGTGGTGTGTCCTTCATGTCAGTTTTGGACTGTGTCATTTACAGCTTCCTGGTACTGTTGCTCGAATGGGTCTGGATGTTGTCTTAGCCTTAACCATGTCTACATGCTTTATATACATGCACCCACATAACTCAGTCACACTGTTAAAAAAACAGTTGTGTGTAATAAAGTGGCCAGTCTTGTTTTTTTTGACTTTGTGTCTAAATTGTAAGCAGGATTAGATTTTATCCACATACAGATCTAAACCAATGTTTCCCTATTTGCCTTCACCTAACATTTCAGAGAAGAAGAGGACGGTATAATGCAGCTTGTTGCTGGCACATAGTTCACACTGTGATGAACCTAGCCACCTGGAAATTACCTCAAGGATTTTGTTTTTGCTGAACTGTGAGTGTGACAGGAAAAAGAAATAATACTGTAGGTCTAGTATCTTTGCTATATAGCAACTTCCCAAAATAGGACAAATCAATAGGGAGCAGTAGTGTGGTAGCTGGGTGCCATTACACTTTAATGGCCCCATACTGAGATGGCAGTCTCGGCTTGGGGCTTCCTGTTGTGCAATCATATAATTCTTCAATCTCACTCTTTTACTAAACTAGTCCTACTTTTTGAAACCTCTGTTCAGAGCTGAGCTACGCCTATTATATCTGTATTATAACCTCTGCAGCAAGTGTTTCATTGTACAGGTGTAAAAAAAAAGAAGCCATATGTGAGTTGAAAATCAGTGATTGGGGTTGTTGCAAGTATTCCAGGAAGCAACCTTAAATGTTCACTTGAACATAATTTGCATGGGCTGATTAAATGGACTTGGACTCAATAGTTGCACCAGATAACAGGATTTTGTCTCACTGTCATTCCAGTTCAGTTTCTTCCCTTTCACAAGATAACCTCACATCAGCTTAGGCACTCTGCTACTCTTTGTCCTACTACATTGTGTTGTGACTGCTTGTCGCCTTGCACATTTTGTAAGACTCTCACAAAGTTCTTGACCTGCTGCCATATTTAACTGTGGCTGAAGTACAATGTGGAAACAACCCATAACTCTGTAGTGTGATCTCTACATCCAATCACAAAGTGAAAACAGACGTTAGATGTAAACAGTTGCAGGAATCCTCTCAAAAGATTCCAAAGCAGCCTTAAATGGAGTCAACAAAAGACAGTTATAAAAACTGTAATGTTAAATAAAGGTGAATTAGAATCAGTGAACTCCCCCCTTCAATTATAAAGTCATCTTATAGTTATATTCCAAAAAAATCAAAAACTTGTGACATTTTTGCCCACTTGCAATTGTTTTCATTGAGCTGTTAAATGCTGTGCCCTTGTCCTCCTGTGTAAACTTAAATTTTTATTCCCAGCTTCTCTATTATGCCTAGTTGAATCGGTAACCCATTAACACGGCAAGGGCGAATTAAAAAAAAAAAAGTGTTTTCAGTGCAGCTTGTATGATGTTTCTGCTTCAGTTTTATGTGCAGCTTAAATTGGTTGCAGCAGTGTTTGTGGAGCCAAAGTTGGTTTTGGCTGTTTTGCTGAAATTCATTTTCTACCTGTTATACCTGAGCATGCATTTTTCTGCTTAATTTCCTGCTTATGCTAAATACCTTTAGTCAGTACATCAATTCATTTGTCTTTTTTTACTATAACTAATCGTGTAGCGACTTAAATGCCAGAATCACCAAACAAAACCCCATCCCAACAATCTAAGTTGGGTGATAAGCAGATATTAGCTTGTCTTTTGACACTTCCATGAGTATTGTTTTGATTTAAAGAACACAGCAGTCCCAAAAATGGCAAAATTCATCTACCAATGCAAGAATTTTATTCCCTGAAAGTTGGAAGCGTGTACTTAAGCCGTAGGAAATAACTAATGGAACTCATTGGAACTCATCTAAAATCAGGGAAATGGGTTGTTTGCAGATGATGAATAAAATCTTTTGTATGTTTAGCCGAGTTGTGCTTTTTATGAAAGTTTTTCTTCACGGTTGCTTAAAATGTGTCATTCTCAGATATCATCACTTCTTCTGAAATTAATATATAAAGTATATATGACTAAGCAAAAAATGCACAGCCATGCTGTGTTCAGTTTAGTATGTTATCATAAACACAAAATACAGCTGAGGCTGATGAGAATATCATTAGATTAAAAGTTAGGTTATCAGAGTTGAATGTGAATGTTAGTTTTATATTGTGTGGCCACCCGTGCAATAGTTGTCTAGACAATTCAATAAAAAACAAAAATGTCAATCCCATGATGGCATAAATTGGGGGCTCACCACAATCATTACAATTCATCCTCTGGGGACCATGAATGTCGGACAGTCTGAACTTATTGACCACAGGATATTGCTGTCCACATCCATGCTGCTAGCTTGGCAAAATCTTGACATCTCATTTAGCAGGATGGAAAGGCCTTCCTCTGTGCAGCTACACTTGAAGAAACTGAAGCCAGTAGGCTGTACATATGTTTACAAAAAAAATCTAGCCTTGTGCCGCTTTACTTTGAATTTATTGATCCAGGAGTGTGATTGCTTTTTGAATTCTTATTCCCTCTCTACATATCTCCCCAGTAAACATCACTACACATCAGCAAAATGTGAGCAATGGGTTTTGCCAATCCTTCCTATCTACTTCCCTTCCCACACTTTCACCTGTAACCAAATAGCATTAAAAATGATCTATTCTTTCTATTTTCCAAGTGTAGTTTACTGCCACTTGGCATCAATTAGGTAAAACCTCTTGATTGCTGCCTTCAGTTTGGGACTGATGTAAGAATTAATTATGGTAACCAACAACATGGCTCACAGAAGAGCTCTCTTGCTTGAGGGGCAACCACTACAAAACATAAAAGAAGACATCAGCCAAATAGTAGCTCTTACTGCTGAGGTAGCTTACATGATAAATAGATACAATAATGACTAATGGCTTCTTTGACCTTCCGTATAATCCATTCCCAAATTTCTGCTGATTCTTAAAAAAGCGTATTACAATAAAAGTTTTTTTTCTCTCTCTCACAGTTAGGAAGAGACTAGTTAATTTCATACTCCCTTATTTTCATGAAAGCTTGAAGCATAGTCAGCCATGGGATCATGGAGCAAGTCTGAAGCTACTGGTCCGTGTCTGCGCTGAGTTGGACAGGAGATGAGTGTTCAACAGGCCTGTGCTGAGCATTTAAAGGGAAATCTCTGTTAATCACATATGGATGGAAAATAATTAGGGCTATCTTCCCCCAGCAGACGTCGATAGCCTGGGTGTTGAAGCAGGAAAAAACAGCTGCTGCAATAAATCTGATCTGATAATCCAGTATGCTGATTTGAACACAACCAGAACAGCTTTTCTCACTGTTAGTGACCACACAGCAAGACAGAATACATTCTCACTGCTTAAAGATACCATTTATATTCATAAATTATTATCCTGTGCAAAACAACTCATGTCCACCTCTCACTGATTTTTGACCTATATAAAATAAAAACAACAACTCTATTTGAGGTGATTTAAAACGATTTACTCTGACTGCTACAAAGTCAAGGTGACTAGGAATAGCGCCACAATGTAATTGTAATTACAAAGTTGTGTTTTTATTGACTTTGGCCACTGTCACAATTCATTCACCCATGTATTATCAGTAGAGCAACTCCAGAAACTGTTAATAAAGCAATGACTTGATAAGGGATCTGTTGGTTTGGAGTTTGGTGAGAGAGCCACAACATTTCATAAATAGAAACGGAATTAAATATCCACATTCTCATTTATGTACAGAGAACGTTTAGAGGAGTAGTTTTAGGCCATTTTAGGAAATATAATTTGCTTTCGTGCCAAGAGTTAGATAAGATTGGTATTTTTCTTATATACTGTACGCCCTTGTCATTTTTACCTTTCAGTATTCGTGCTGGTACGTGGATTTTGGGCAGGCTGTATTTCTTAAGGAAATTTGAGAAGCCAAAATGTGGCAGCCAAAACTGTCTGCTTTGTGGCAGAAGGCAACTACAAACTGTATTTCATTTTACAACTCTGTCGTAGTATGGCGATCAAATTTGACCTTGTACCTTCCATGTAATCTACTTCATCAGGACTTTGTGTGTGTGTGTGTGTTTTGGTCAGGTTTGATTGACAGTTGCCTGGCAAAGTGTACAAACAACCCCACAGCTGTCATCACATTTTGATTCAAATATTACTAAATCCTAAGTGGAGTACTAAAGTATGTGACCTCACCTTTTCAAACAAAGCCTTGCACAAATGAAACCAGCGGCATAAGTTGGAACAGTTTATGTGCAAAGACTGTTTCAACTTGAGAAGAAAAGTCTCTTTATATTTTTTGTCATAAGACGTGTTTCCATCACCGTTTTTAATGCTTATTTGGAAGTATCGCATTAGAAAAAGTAAATGGAAAAGGCAAAATTTGAAAAAAATCCCTAATTTTGCAAAAAAACTTTTTACGCTTGCTTGAGGTGGTTTTTGAATTTGTCGAAAAACAGTTAATGCGCTAAATAGGAGATGGAAACACTTTTGCTGAATAAGTTGTGATGAAGCGATCTTGTAACTCATGTCTGATCAGCTGTTTCTGCTGACGGCATCTTGCTGGATATTCCCATTAGGGTTGGGCCAAGACGAGACATCTGCACCCTGTGTTTTCAGTGCTGTTATACCTCGTTCGTAAAAAATCCGCCACTTGTAACGTAAGTTAATGTCTACCAATTTTTTTTACCGAGTGAAGTCTGTGAGAAAAAATGCACATAAGACGACTGCCCGCCCCCGTTGCGTACCTGATGACATCGTCCATCCCGATGTGTCATTGTAGACATCGTAGCCAACCTTAAATCCCATAACACGCAGAGACATTTCCGAAAATGTCTAACTACTGTTTTAACATATGCCCAGTTTGTTAAAGCTCTGCATACTCATCTCAGTCATATAAGGGTAATGACGGCGTACCCTGAGATAACCTACCCTTCATTATGTTAATCCAGTCCTTCTCCAACTCCACTGGGAGAGAGGTCTCTCCACAGAGGGCTTCAAACACTTTGATTCTTTTCTTTCCTCTCATTTTGTAAAACACTCGTGGACATCAAACTCTTTGACATGCAGTACTGTGGTTCTCAGTCACATCTGTGATTACAACGCTGTGCACATTACATCTGATTCAATTTGAATGACAATTGACAATTCCTTTAATGTATCTTTATAATTATTGGGTGCTATCTTGCTCATTGGTGTAGGAATAGACTGCAGATATTCCTGGGGTGTAATGGAGGCTCATTGGTTTTGATTAATATTACAACACTGCAACCGGCCTGACAAGCAGCCCATGGGGAGACCTAAAACACACAATAGTCCTGAAGCTAATCAAAATAAAGAAAACATTTCACACTACATAAATATTTGATTATTCCTGTTCATGTGGGAAATTACTGAATAACCTGGCCTCACAAAAAGGCAACCCAAACAAACATTATGTGTGGATTCAGACAGTATTGGGCAGTTGAGTGCTCTGGCCCTTTAACAACAACATCCACAATGAGGTGAGGACTGCAGTCTGGAAACAAACAAAGACAAGCACAACAGAAAACTAAATGCTGCACATGAGAAGTGAGTTGCCTGATAATGGTTTCAAAGGAGTACAAAGCCTCTATCACCACCAAATATTTGCTCACTGGGATGGTATGGCACTCGATTGTACAGAGCACGCGCCCTAAGTATCCACCTTTTCCTCCTCTGACATAATCTCCAATAATGGAACGCCAAACAAGGCAGCTGTCCAATGGCCTGCCATGTCATTTCCACACTCGACACAGGAACAACATCAACAGGCAGTGGAGGTGCTTGTTTGAGGAGGGCAGATTCAGAGTGGGGCAGTGCAAGGAGGTGATGGCGACTGTTTTGACTCCACAAAAATCATTAGTCATAAGTCATTAGTAAGCCTCCCATGAGAAATTCACTGTAGTGAAGTCTAAACATGGCTGCTGTCATATGCCGCGCAGCACACTTACTCCCATTTCCTCGCCTCATTACCATGCTCTGCCTCTCTGTCTCTTCTTCTACCTCTAATTATGCAAATGAATCTACCTTACCTTCAACATTAAAACTCTAATATGTGTAGATACCTTCAGGCGTGCTGGTGGAATTACAGTCCAAGTCCTATCCTTAAAGCCAACTGAAGACGAGTGAGAAAAGATATTGCTGCTGTTGTTTTCTCGACATCCACATTGATCTTTGTTTAATGAGGCAAAACCTCCACCGACACAATTAGCGTTCAGGATATTGATCTTTGAAAAGACATTACTTGAAACTGTGTAAGATTTTCATTCCATACATTGATACGGTAAAATGTGAGAGGCTGAAACAAGTAAGGAAAAACTCAAAAACTGGTCAAAAAGAATGGGTCTTACCTTAAGATATCTGAAGTGTCACACAAAAAACTTCAAGCCACCAAAGTCACTTTATATATTTTAGAGTATAAAGTTGCTGTTCAAACTATGATAGACATGTTTTTTTTTTTTTACTACAAGCTGTCTTAAAGAAGGCAGGGGAAGCACCTCTGTTTCCAATTCCGCCTCCTCTTTGTGCTTCAAGCTTGCCATCATGTGGGAAGTTGAAAGCTGTAAAAAAAAATTGCTCCTGATGACGCACATGCAGCAGTGACTCGAAGAGGATTTCCCAGGCAAGAACCAAAGGGACGCTGCTTAAGGAATGTCGTTTTCAACAAAGCCCTGCCTGCACACCTACACACAATCTTCTGCTGCTGCTTTTTTTGTTTCTTGAATAGATAAGGCGACACACAGACACCGTGTGGGGGGTGCACTACTTTTATGTGGCAGTTACATCCGAGACAAATTAACCCTGTGGCACTTAGAAAGTCTTTAACTGTCTATTTATCGTTTGGCAAGTCTAGGAAGGAAAATATAGCATTGGCAATTTATGTAACACTACTTATTGAGTCTCAAGGGAAAAAGAGGGGACTTTAAAGGGCTTACCACTTGTTAGCAAGTTAGCTAGCCGGGTCACTAACCTGATGCTGACTGGATAATAAATTAGATGTTATTTAAGCAACAACAACAACAACAAAAATCTCTACATCTCATTGCTGAATTTTGGACTTTCCAATTCTGTTCATTCTATTAAAGGTCAGCACTGCAAAAATGTTTGCTCTTTGTCAAAAGCATAAATTCATGTTTAAATCCTGTCAATTGCTTTGGAATAAATTCATTTTTGTTCAAAATTCTACTTTTAATAAACACTAGTATGACCTGATCCTTAGATTTTTACTAAAACAGACAACTATCAATATCTTTTTGTCTGAGGAAACAGATTCATGTTGGTATCATTCCAATTTTTTTTTTAATACATTCGGCCAAAGCTCAAGATGTAGGTGTTCACACTGTACGGTGCATAAAATAGCCTCAGTGGTTCCGCTTTAACTACAGTGAGAGCCTTACGACGGCTGACCAAAATTTCTGACATGTCAGAAATTCATCCGACTGTCCGATGGCGGACGGGAGCAGTTACTGAATCCTTGCTACCCCCGTACACTGCACGGCTAACAACACCCGAAGAAGCAGTATTTCAGCGCGACTCTAAAAGGAGTCGTGCAGCTTGAAAATCGGGTAAGATTAGATCCTTTCCGGTTAGGGTTAGAGTATGTATGAGGCGGTGCTCCAGAAGTGTTGAACGCAATCTCATTTAGATATTAGATGACCAAATTGCGTTGACACCAAAAAAGGCAGCAATGGGTTGCACATCAGTAGTGATATGCTTCAGCTAAAGATCCTGTAGTTGTAGCTGTAGTTCAGCTAGATACTTGTCGCCTTTGTAGGTCAGGCTCCCGGTCCGTTCCCAAGAAAGGTGGAGTAGTAAATCTTTGTTCAGGACATGATGCAAACGAGTGATCATAACTCAGGGAGGACCAAATGGATTAGGAAGCATAAGTGCACGGTTAGTGCGGCCAACCTCAACGCTAGATAGGCTTCCAGAAACGTGGTGGGATAGTTTCCTTTGGCCTTCTCAGGGATTCCAACAATTTAGATGTTTTGCCAGGGGGGTGGTTTTTCAGATCATCCAGCTGGGTTTGCAGCCTCTCAATCTGAGCCTTCATGGTGGAGTTGGATTCAAGTTGACCAACTCTTCTGTCATCTGTACCTAGGCAGTCTTCTATATCCTTTTTATCCTTTTTATTCCCAAAATGAAAAAAACAACAACAGGATTTCTTCATTGCTGTTACATCGGAGTGAATGTCACCCAGGAGACTTCTCAGGTAATCGCGCCTGGCACTGTCCTTAGCATCTTTGTGGTTGCTACTGCTAGCTTTGGCTAGCGCGGGAGGGCTGTAAGCCGTGGGTTTCAACAAGGAGTAGTGAAAGCAAAGACGTCTCATTAAAAACTTGCTCTACCATCCTCCTTACTCACATAAACTCAGATACAGAGAGATTTCTTACCTTATTTTGTAAACAAAGCACTCATTAGTGGGAAAATAGTACTTAAGGGGTTAGTGCTGCTTGTGTAAGAATACATAATGAACTTGAGAAGGTTTGATAAGGCAGTATATGCACGGTTTGTAATAAGGCAACGAATCATTATTTGTGTGTTTGTGTGTATTTTTCTTTGTGGATGTCATCCAAACCCAAAGGTAAAGAAAACGACCAGGTTCAGCCAGAGCTCTTGTCTCGGTTGTGATCTTTCAGCAATGCTTCACTGCAGTTGAAGTAATGACAGCACTGTTCTATTTTAACACATTTTAATTACCACCCTTCTCACCACATTGGAGATGAATGCACTTAATTTCAAATGCGAGACTGCGAGCCAGCATACAAACAATGCTGATCAAGCTCATGCGTGACTAAAGCTGAGGATAATGTAGATTTTATAAAAGGAAAAGCTGTTACTCTTATCACTGCATGATTTCAGACCGGGCATGTGCAGCGTCTAAGCCTGTACTGTCTGGGAGGGAGTCAGATTGGCCCATTAGTACTTTTTCAAAGAGTCACTGCTCCATCTGAGGGGGGCAATCAACAACACACAAAACAAAACAAACAAACTACACCCCAGGTGCATGCCATAAAACAATACTAGTGATATGAGTATTGACATTTAATGTTACACATCCAACAATTTTTTCTAATTACACATAAAAAAAAATCAGATTTGTTAAGAAATTATAAAGTCATATGGATAAAAATTTGAAATCATTGTAGTTCACATTTTCCACAAAGCAAAAAGTGACATTGTCTAAATATTTTTTAGCTTTGGTAAAACTAATGGAGCACCTAGCTGGGATCATTATCAGCGTTATCTTTAAAACAGTATAGAATGACAGCACTCAAACCAGCTGAGTCAACTTAATCCAACTGATGTGATTTTACTCAATGAGATTAATGGAGAAATAATGTGAAATCCCCCTAGCAGCCTGAAGAAGGTCAAACAGAATTAGCCTATGCTACGCAATCTAAGTTCCTAGCCTCTAAATTAAATCACTCTGAACTGCATTACATCTCTAACCTATCCGCCATCAATCACCCAACTAAAGCAGGTACCCAAATGCACTCGCTCCATCAGTCTGGGCTCCATCAACCCTTCTTCTCTTCCTCCTCTCCTAGGTTACGCAGCCAGTGAAAGTCTTCCTCCATACCTGTCCACCGGCCATATTCCATCTCCATTTCTCACTCTGTCACTTTTCAACTCTATCATCCCCACTCATTAAGCGTTGTGGGACTTGCTTGTCGTATCCATCTTCACAAGTCAAAGTTAATTCCTTCTTCCCACTCTGCCTCATTCATTTATATCCCTGAACCTATAACCCCCCCTCTCTGTCCTCTTCCATCTCTGCATTTCCTTCATTAGCAATGCCAGCCCAATCACTACAATCTTTCATTTTACTTTCCATTAGCCAAATCTTCTCTTCTAAATGTGGCACAGCCTTTACGAGGGTTGGTGATATTTTTACAAGCTGTTATGAGTGCTGTTCCTATGTATCAGAAAAGTAAAGAGCACCAAAAGCACTGGCTTGAAGAACAAACGACTAGGTTAGGATGACCACTCAGCAGAGAAAATCTGTTTTGATTTGTGAGGAGGGATAAAGTGCAAAATTGCTAAATGTATTTTTTCCCCCCAGCAAATGTGCTACTACACATTCTAACTGTGGTAGTGTGTTTGTACTGCACTTCTCTAAATGCCTGTTCTGTCTGTCCCAGACTACCCCGCTGTAGCTTCTGAAAAAAAAAATAAAAATCAAACACATTACTCCCTTAACAACTGATTTTGCCAGGACACAAAAACTAAAGAGATAGAATTACTATTGTTTTGTGTTAATTGGTAATAAAATGTAATAAAACTGACAATTACATAATAATATAGTTATTTATGTAACTGATTAATGTAGTTTGAGAATTTAATGAGAATTTAATATGGAAAAAATAATGAATGCTGGGGGCCATCAATTATCTCTATGATAGATAAGTGAACTAAGTGAAGTAAAGTAGCTCTACAGGTCATCAAGCAGGTCATCAAGAGACAGCCAGAGGTGTAATAAATGTCTCTGGGTTAATAAGAACTTCAGAATGAGCCACACAGCAGTGCTCAGTCCTGTGCATTATAGAACACTTCCAGATCATAGATATAACTTGTAACCTGTAACTTGCAAGTTCTCTTTTGGTGAGAAATACTGGTCCTAAGTTTGTGGAACTGAAACCGGGATGTGTAAGATCCCACAACACCTTTAACTGACCCCGGCAGCCATTGTAATGTTAAGCTTGTATCAAACAGACACTCTAGAATAAAATGGTTTGAACTGAGAAGAAAGAGTTAAAAGACTTTCATGAAATCAAACCGCGTGTTTGATACTATAAATGTATTTTTTTATGGTCAGCATTTTCTTAGCAGTGACCATTTAATACTTCTCTATTTACTAGTTTTCCTTGTTAGTGGTGGGGTCTGCCACTCCCGCGTACAGCCAATCAGGAGCGTAATCTTGACGATTAGCAATTAAAGAAACACTATTGGGTGTTACTGAGCCCAAAATGTATGTGATCTACCTCTTCTTGGGGTGCATAGACCAACCATTTACATATTGGGAGAAAAGTAGCAAAATGAGTGCAACAGTCAATTCAGACTAAGTAAGGTCAACTTTAGGTTATGTGAGGCTACTCAGTTACTTGAATGGTTAAGAGCTGCCAAACTGGAACTGAACTGGTTAAAATTCCAATTGCCTTCAGCTGGGTGATGAAAGAATGATGATAAATGAATAAATCCCAAGGTTAATCTCAACATTTATAATGTAATAGTGCTGCTGACCTTTAAGTCCTTTTTCTTAAAGCATCTACAAACCTCTTTGCAGATCATAGTCATAGATAAGACTAACGCAGAACTACACTACCACGTGGTCTCTCAACTGATAAGGTCTGCTGCTTACACTGGTACCACTCAACATCTGGCTATTTATATACCATCTGTGCACAGACCAAACTGGTGTTACAGCAAATGGGAGCTTGTTATGGCTACTGCTGAACACCTGTACAATGTAATGCAATCCATTGCAATCGCCATGCAATAAATGTGTCATTTGTAAAGCTTATTATGTTCAATTTTCGGTGAGACTGACAGAAAGGTTTCAGCCTTATGGTAATTTCTGAAGATGTCGTTTCCGGTGATGGTGTTGGATTTCACTTTTCTGTATGGTTAGTTTGTGTCTCTATATACAACAAAAAAATTGGATTTGCACTGATAAGGTACAGTACAAATGAGAGATTTAGGGGACCATATAAAAAGATAAAAGCCAAAAGGAGCCCACAAAAATAAATGAAGGAATATATTAAATTTTCTAATTTTACTTCTGCGAGCTGACCAACTTATAACGTTCTCTAATGTTACACAACTTTTGGAATAAAACCTTAATTACAAAGAAATATTTGATACATTTTAAGGAAAATGGCCCAAAGCTAAAAAGACTGGGATTCTAACCCTAATCAAAAACTTCAGTTAAGGTTTGCGGAAAAACAGTGATGGAAGAAGCAGCATTGTGACGTTGTAGCTGTTCTTCACTGAGTTGGAGATGCTCAAATTTTGATTAACAACATTTCCTCCTTTCCTTTAAAGCTGAGGTACAGAGGTTAATTTTTGACCTTTTTAACAACAGTTGAGAAAACAATCTCAACATAATCTGTTAATAAGGGTCATGTGATATGATCAAAAGCTCAAACAGCAGCTAACAAATGGACCTTATGGTGAGATTGTGTTCTTCGTTGTGAGCAGCTGGTCTTGAAAAGTTGTGTCTGAATAAAATCAAACCACTGCAATCCTTTCTTCTCTTTTCTTCTTCTATCAAACTCATCAAAAGAAGTGACAGATGGACTCAGAATCTATGATATGATGTCGCAGAAATCATCAAAGGCCTACTTTTTTTTCGACGATTCCTGACACCGATAACATGGCTTCTGAATAAATGCAAAAGGTTCATTGATATTGCAGTGAAGACAGGTTGAGGACGTTTAACAGGGAGGCTGTCCACCCATCAGAACTTTCAGACGGGAGGAGACTTTATAGTCTAAATGTCAATAGAAGGTTAGCAAAATCTTGTTAAGGAGTGAATATCTGATGCAATTATACTGGAGGCTTGAGAAAGACCTCTTTGCCTCTCAGCAAAGGTCTAATTACATAGAGCAGGTTCGCCTGTGTTTGATATAATTAAGAGGTAGAGTAGTGGCTGTGTAATTGATGAGGACCAAGATCAGAGCATCAGGCAAAACCTATTGATTAAGTACCATCATCCAAAACACTTCAGTATTTTATACTGATAATTTGACAATCATATCTCTAAATATTAAAGTATATGCAGATGCTGGCTTGTCTAATGAGAAATGAGGCCTAAACCTCACTGCATTACGGTGTGCAGTAATTTTATTAACAAAAAAGTTATATTCTACTTTTAAAATAAGACACATTTATCCAACTGTGAGGAATCAACATTCACAAAAAATGTGAATGTCACTAAAGTAAACATTTAGTCAAGCAGAATGTAAAAATAACAAAATGCAAACTTAAGAAACGAAAATCTACAAAAACTCTAATTACAGTGAAAGACAGTGATGAAGCGAGACCCATCAACATCATGAAAAAGAAGTGGTGCATAAAAAGTTATTTCTTCAATCCATTTTCCTTTTCCACTCTTCCCTCCTTCCCTTGAATTATTTAATTTTAATACAAGCTGTGTAAGTGCTGGATCTGAAATAGCTCAGACTTCTAAAAACAGCCAATGAGGGCACCGATTTACCAAAATCCACTGAATGATTTATGGATTTCTGTAATAATAAACGGAGGCTGATGTATTTTGAGAGTCTGGACAGAGACACAGAAACATGGTTCTTGAAACGGTCCAGACGGATGTTTTCCGAAAGACAGCCAAAAGACAACACATAACTTAATAGTAGTACCACTAAACCTTTGAAGTCTAGTTCCATTACTCGGTCTGTGGGTTGCTCTATCCAAAACCAAAGTAAGGCTAATTTAATGTTCTGCCATTGGTTCCAAATGACATAAATAGTCCACTAATGAGAAGAGTCAGAAGAGTCAGTCAGAGTTTAGTGACAGGAGTCAGGCTTTATGTGGCTGACAGACATAATGTTGTTGATACGAGGCAACACTATTACATAGAACTGCTCCAGCTATGAATGCAGTCATTTCCACATCCCAACATGAATATATATTTTAGAATTTCAGGATGAGGTAATAAAAACTTATGGACTTAAACTTAAACTTATGGACAGACATTCATGGTCTCTCAAGAATGAATACTAATGACTTTTTATCTAGCAGCACCAGCAGTCGAGCTAGATGCTGCACCTTCCAATTTAATCTCCATGTATCAGCCAGTTCAGTTCCACTGGTCTCCCAAATAATCTGGCAGAGGGAATAAACAGTGACCCATTTAATTACATACGTATGTCTAGCGTAGGGGCTTGCGAGGCCGGCCAGCCGCCCACTCACAGAGCCCTCTGGTCCCCCCGACACACAGACCGCTGCAGCAACGCGGGGAGGTTTTCATACCGCTTATCTGTATTTACATTCTTAAATCAAGAGACATCTGTGTGTGGGTCGCTGGTGTGTGTTACATTCAATATTACGTCACAGCAGTTGTGTGTGGCGTTGCTATGACGACCAGTGACATTGAGGGGTACTATCTCTGGGTACCATCCGCAATGGATAACGGAGGACTGTGGGCCAAAACTGAGTGGAGTAACGTCAAGTCGAGGCGAGTTGAGATGGTTCTGGTAATGGAAAAACGGCATAACTCTGGAACAAAAAGTGTTGAGAATTGTCTTTTTTTTCCTGAAAAAAAAACTATGAGAAATGTGGTTTGGCAAATGATATAATATTTCTTGAAAATGCTACCAAACATATGGTCCTGACTCAGTGTCTAAAAATGTTTTGGCATTTTAACATACACAGAGACTCTGCCAAGATTCTTTCCGTCAGATCTGCGGTGTTAAACTGCGGACCTTGTGGTCAAAGTTTACCATTCTGCAGAGATGGGAGACCAAAATAAATACTTGTTGGATGCTGCTCCTGTTGCTGAAGGTAACTGAGTCTTAAATAAACACTTTGGGAAAACTAAGCAAGAGTAATTTCTTTGCCTCCTTCTCCTTGTCTGCAAACTAAACAATATCACAGCATTTTCCAAAAGCTGCTATTGCTGCAAGCATGTGATGAGCCATTAAGGGACAGTTCCAGGCTGAGGCAAGATACACAGATTGATTCATGGACCTACAGATGTATGAGTTATTCTGGAGACGACCAATATCTGGGACTGCTGGTCAACCAGAGAGAGACACAGAGACACAAAGAGAAACTCAGGGAGGAAACGCACCCAGTATGATGAATGAGTGAGACAGGGATGAGATTAGGAGTAGTCCACTGAATAAATGAACAAATTAATGAAGTGAGAAAAAAGAACAGGCAGCTCAACGCTGCCAACGATGACACGCTCCTCTTCTTCTAAATAAAAAGTGCTGCTTCTAAAAATAGCTGCACTTGCCTCTGGTTACGGGCTGCGATCGCCATCATCATTAGCACCCGCATGGTGTGAAGCTCAACATAGCACAAGTTGCGATGTGACTGTGAGAGATGATGGTATGTTGCTAACTTGTCCTGTTTTGTTCACAAGATTCTGAGATCCCTCTGGTGTTATTTTAGTACTGTAATCGCTGCTGCTTCATTCAGTGCTTGGAAGTACAGTTACCCAATCATTTCCCAAACACATGCTGGTGCCGGTACAGTATGCTTGCAAAAAGGACTTTCAAACTTTCAATTACCAATTCAATTTATTTTTGTGCTTATGAGCACCTAAAAAGGAACTGGCTCCAAACAACTTATTTGTTTGGAGCCAGTGACCCTGTATGCAGGATAAGCGGTTAACGATGGATGGACTTATTTGTTTTGCAGAGAGTTCGACAAGAAGGTCGAGACCACTCACTCTCTGATGTCTGTTTATTTGGTACAGATAGGTTAGCTTTGTATAGATCAGTGGTGATCAAAGTGGGGTCCGGGGATATTTCAAGATAGCAGTATTCTGCTTGCAGAGAGACTGGTTTGTTCCAAGACTAGAAAACCATTCTTTATCGATACCACTATCGATACTTTACTATTATTACGTGATGGTTATTTGGTATTTGGTATTTGAAGTAGGCCTGCACAGTATGAGGAAAATATTCAATGTGTCATAATGATATATATTGAGATGACATATCACTTGTGATAAATAAACATATATTGAAGTGTGCATATTAACTGCTTGGTTGTTTTTAATTTAATATTTTAAATACAGCTAAATGTTGTTTCTAGAGCAGCAACATCAATGTTTACAACAGCAAAGTGACTCAATAACTTTATCTGACATCACAAGTAGTGAGTGACGTTTAGAAAGAATAACATCAGCCTGCATCAGTCCCTCCTCCTCTCGCTGGCTGCAGGTAACGTTACCAGGTAGGAGGAGGAGCGGCTGCTTCTTTCAGCCAGCAGCTCAGTTTTTAAGACTACAGAGCAGTCTGTGCTCCAGACAGACAGCTTTCTATTTAGCTTGTTT
>JAPMOB010233122.1:0-16002 GCA_029875015.1 Lepomis gibbosus
TCTGATCACACTAGGTCAAGCCCAGCTTTATCTCTTATCCTGGATTTCTAAATTCTACTTTTGTGAAACAGCCCTCAGAGCTGTATAGACCAGCCTTGATCGTCCTTGGCTTTTGGATAACAATGTCCATTTAATGATAAATCTCTCCAGCAGCGTCTCTTCCGTGATCTGCCCTGAACGCAGCATTACGTTTTTACGTCACTGCGTCACTCCCCTACCCAGCCCTTCTTCTGTGTGCGTGCACAGCTTCATCCCCGAATCACAGACATCATGGTGAGCTTTTACATCTATTTACTCTCTTCTGAATGGATGGAAACCGTTACAGTTCATCGCTTTACGTGTACATGTAGCCTAAACTCACGGAAAGTCTGTTAAACACTTAAAACAGAGACCTGCTGTGGTGTTTGTTGCGTCCGGTTAGCTTTTTGTTAGCTACTTGTGCTAACCGGCGAGGAAGCACATGGGCTTTGCGGATAACGGGTAACGGCTAAGCTAACCGCAATAGTAGATTAACTTAGTTGTTTAATTTTCCCAAAGGTCTGGTGGAGCTGTCGGGTCCGTTACATCTAATATAATCGCAGCCGTTACGTTAATGCGTCATGACTTTGCTTATTCTTCTCAGACAGCCCGTTAGCATGCTAGGTTAGCTTGTCGGTTTGGCTTTGTGGCTGTCAAAGAGGAACGAATCAGCAATTTATTAATAAAAAGTGTAAAAATAATAAGCACAGTGTGCGGATGAAACAGCAGGGGGCTTCTACTGCTAACCAACTGCCCTTTAACTTACTTTAACTCCCCCCTTAGCTGTCAGGAGTTCTTATGTTTTTAGTATTTTTACTTGAATGTTAAAAGCTTCTAGCGGTTTCCACGATCAAAGGCTGCGTTCACTTGCGCTCGGGAATAAACGGTTCCGTCTACGCCTAAATTGTGTTCCACCTGCATACGCAGCGCACTAATTTAGTTGATTATTTTATCCATCGATTAAGATGTTTTTGTTTTTCCAATAACCGTATTTTAGGCCATATACATAGTTAAAAAAGCTTCATATGCTAATCGGTCACTCAAGTGTCGGTGTCCTAAAGCTAATGCAGTAACTTTTTTTGTATTATCTTTAAGTTATGAATATTTTTTATATAACTAATATATAACTGGAGACTGTAGTTTGACTTTTAAATTGTACTGTAGAGATGCAATGATTAGTCGATCGACAGAAAAATAATCTGCAACCATTTTGATAACCCATTGAGTCATTTTTAAAGAAAAATGCCGAACATCTCAGGTTACAGCTTCTTCAATTTGATTATTAGCTGGTGTCTTTAGTCTCCTGTGATTTTAAACTGTACACTTTTTGTTTTTGACTGACTCAGACAAAACAATAAATTTGAAGACATTTGACTCTGGGGAAACTATGATGACATATATCACATGTTACGTTTAATTGACTAAACAACTGATAAATAATGAAAATAATCATTTGTTGAAGCCACTTTATACTGATTTAAAGTAAAGTACTGCCCACCCTGTTTTATCTATCAGAGTGGGCTACATACTTTCTATACAAATGATCAACATCACCTCAAAAAGAGGTATCAACAATAAAATGACTCTTTAAAGGCAGAAAACGTGTTCTATCTATTATTTTGCAATATTAAAATGGCTAAATGTCACTTATTACTTTTGTCTTTTTAACTTCATACCTGTACCGTGCAACTATACTTACATTATTTACCCCAAAACTATGCTGCTGAATATATTTTTTCCATGTGCAGTAGTATTTATTCATTGTCTACTCTGTGTCACGACCTTCTGCTGGGAGCTGTGCAACATTCAAATCACATCTGTACATAGTGAATATATAAATTCTTACTCTAATTTTTCTCTAGTACCATTGTATGCTGTGTTTTTCAACTACATTTTTAATCTAATGTGTGCGATAAATAAAGTCTCTTATCTTAAAAAAAATTAATCATCAGTTGACTCATGGTTCAGTAGAAACCAGTGTGGGATATTCCTACTTATGACCCCTAAACTTTAGCTGTATCACAGAACTATGATGTTGCATATTGTCACTTGATCGATGGGTTGATTGATGCTGTGTCTCTGCAGGCGTCTTTATCGATGGCCCCGGTCAACATCTTCAGACATGGAGCTGATGAAGAGAAAGCTGAAACTGCACGACTGGTGCGTTTTTTTTATTTTAAGGTTTTTATTTACACTATTAGGTGAAGACAAACTCCTGAAACGTTATTGACCTGTGTTGTGTTTTCTCTGCAGTCGTCCTTCATCGGCGCCATTGCTATTGGAGATTTGGTGAAGAGCACTTTGGGCCCGAAGGGGATGGTAGGTGGTGTTAATCACTGCAGCTGATTGATTGATTTGTTTATCCGGATTTCTCTGTTGAGTTCATGGATCATTGAACTCAGTTTTTGTTTTTTTTCTGGTAACGCATGAATAAATGTCCAAAATACTTAACGAGCCAAATGACAAGTTCTGTTGTGAGTCTCTTTTGTTAGAGTATAATAAGTATACATTTTAAATTGAAATGTCTGCCAGTATATCAGATTTTAAAATCTTCAAACACCAAAATCAGTATCAGACTTAAGAATCCCAAACCAGCGGAGCTGTAAATATTTCCAAGTAGACCTTGAATCCTGTTTATTTTCTACTTTTTATGCTAGTTTTTATTTGAGAACTCCAAAATCCAGTTTAAAGGAAAAAAAATCTGTGGTTGGTGAATTCCTTCTCTTCAGGACAAGATCTTGCTGGGTGGAGGGAAGGGCGGTACGGTGACGGTGACCAACGATGGCGCGACCATCCTGAAGGCCATCGGAGTCGACAACCCCGCTGCCAAAGTTCTGGTTGGTGAGTGAAGCTGCCGAATATCTGCTGGTCAAACCGGCTGCAGAGAAATGACAGATGCTTTCCTGTAGCTGTGCGAGACGTTGGTCTTATACAGCCGGCGGGGAAAATAACTTTTGCATACGTGAACGGTTGTAGTGAAGCTTCAGGTAGCACAGAGTGGAAGTGTCGTTTTTAAAGGGTGTGCTTCAAAAGATGTTCTTAAAGATAAATGCGGGAAATCATTGTGCTGTATCTGTCCCCCCCCGCCAGTTCATCAAGGAGGTGTCATTTTTAAATCCTTTGTGTTTCCAGACATGTCGAAAGTTCAGGATGATGAAGTTGGAGATGGGACGACGTCTGTCACCGTGCTCGCTGCAGAGCTGCTGCGGGTAAATAACCTTTTGCTTTATTATAAAATGTTTTGCTCCCTTCACAACAACACAGGTCAGTTCTTTGAAACGGGCTCGTCAGGTTTCCCTCACGCATCACGCCTTGTTCACGCTGTGAGAGTTCAGTTGCCTATGTTACCCTTTTTAGCTCTTAAATATGAGATTGACATTTACATCAAATAAATTTACATGAAATTACAGAAGCAAAAGTATTTTTGTAACAACACTAACAAATGAATCATGGAGGTTTTTAAGAGTCACGCTGAGTGAGAAACAAAGCTGTTCTCGGCGTGTTGCTGCTTTTTAACCGTCACTGTTGGCGTTGCAGGAGGCAGAGCTTCTGATCGCTAAGAAGATTCACCCACAGACCATCATCTCTGGCTGGAGGAAGGCGACTCAGGTGGCCCGAGACGCTCTGAGGGAGGCTGCTGTGGATCACAGGTGAGACTGATAAATAACTAACCTCACTGAACACACAGAAAAAAATCTACAGCATCTAATGATTTTTGTAATGAAGTTTTCTACAGATTATTCTATAGAGTAATCAGAATACTTTCGCTTGGCTCATCCCGGTACCAAACAAACCGGTGCAGAATATAATTGTTAGTTTGTGTACATGAAACCACCAGGTGACCAGTGACGAGTATCTCATAAAACGAAGGTGGTGTCTTAATCCATTTTTCCAGCTCAACTTGCCTCGACTCGGTTTGGCCCTGCTCCGTTTTCCATTGCAGATAGTACCCCTCATTGTAGCTGGACGTCATAGCAACACCACACACATGCCGCCACATAATGTTCAATGCGACACACACACACCAGTGATCCACAAACAGCTTTCTCAAGTTATTCAAGTTAAAACGTTTGGACCTTCCTCAGACTGTAAAGACAGATAAGCGGTATGAAAACCTTCCAGCTGTGTTTTCCTCTGCCGTTGTTGCTGCAGCGGTCTGTGTGACGGCGGGAGCAGAGGGCTCTGTGAGCGGGCGGCTGGCCGGCCTCACACGCTCCTCCCCGCTCGCGGAGCTCCTCAACTCCGAAAATATTCATCACATTTTTGTTCAGCCATCACTTCTCGTAAAACTGTCAATATTGGAAATCTACACAGCTGATTTCTCACCTCAAAACTTCTGAAGTGGATTTAGTGATGAAAATCCACACAAACTGTAAAATAAACTTTCTGTTGCTGGCCTCTGTCTGGTGCAGTGTTGCAGTGTATATTCTCTATGACCTCGCCTCACATTTTAGTATCGCCTCAGCTCGCTTGGAACCTCGACAGAGGTGTTACGGGGAAAAAATGACCTGGAAGCAGGTACAGGTGCAACTTTTCCACAATGGAAAACCAAACAAAGTCGAGTAGAGTCGAGCTGGTGCAGTGGAAAAGGGGCTTTACTCCAAATGAGGGTAAAAGGGGAAAATCACATTCTGATTAATGACGGAGCCCAGTAGGTTTATCATTTTTCAGCAGACAGTTTAAATTCTCAAACTTTTTGTTCCTGCTTAGTCTCCCCAGCTGAGTTTGAAAGTTTATTCTTGTTCTTGAAAACAGCATTTACAAATAATAATTAAACATCAGTTTGTTTCTGAACTTTCAATTTAATAAAGTTCAATTAAAATTAATATTCAGCTGATTTGGAGATAAATCTGTCACCAGCTTCAAACCCCTCAGTTAACAACTCTTCTTCTGTGGTGCCTTCAGCAACGACTCGGCTCGTTTCCAGGACGACCTGCTGAACATCGCCCGGACGACGCTGTCCTCCAAACTGCTGACCCACCACAAAGCTCACTTCGCCCAGCTGGCTGTCGACGCCGTTATGAGGCTGAAGGGCTCCGGGAACCTGGAGGCCATCCACATCATCAAGAAGCTGGGAGGCAGCCTCACCGACTCCTACCTGGACGAAGGTGAGGCCGTGTGATGTCACAACAACCTGCTGTTCTCTCCTTTTGCACGGATTGGCCGCTTTAACGTCTCTCGTGTGTGTGTTTCTGCTTCGTTCAGGTTTCCTGTTGGACAAGAAGATCGGAGTGAACCAGCCAAAGAGGTTGGAGAACGCCAACATCCTGATCGCCAACACCGGCATGGACACTGACAAGATCAAGGTACATGAACACACACACAGGTAACGGTCCTGTTACCTGATTACTTCTTACTAACCTGCTCCAAACAACACCTGCAGGGCTGAGATACCACGCTATTGGTCAAGCCCACCGTGGCAGTGTTCATACTTTACACTTTAGGGCGTGTTAAATTAATTGGTGCTTCAAAAGTTCCACAACTGTAACGAGCTCTGTGACGGTTCAAAGATGGATCGCCATGGGCTGGACGTGACCCAACTTGGAAGCTCTAAGTGTTGCTGTATTACTTGGCGTTCGCATATTGCACAGCTAATGTCGTTAGCAGGCTCTGCGATGTTTGACCAACGCTGTATTCCTGAGGGACAGCTGAGAGAAACTAGACGCTTTTCGACCAAAAGGTTCCTTCAGCCCAGCTGGCTGGCTGCTGTGTGCGTTTCCACCGTGGTCTAAAGACCTGCGAAGATGAGGCAAATTAACCAGCTGATGTAGGCTGTGTCGTACAAAGAGATGCACAGGCATCATTATTTGTAACCATGAGCAAAATGTATAAATGAACATCAGATTTGACTGGAATATGATGAAAAACTACAGGCTCTCCTTGACCATTAAAGTAGCTTTGTTTGTGGGAGTCTAAAGAAGAGACACATGATAAAGTTTGCTACACATTTAATAACGAAGTGGAGAAAACCATCGAGTTCATAAAATAATTCCAGCACGGAGAAAGAAACGCAAACATAAAATCATTTTGGAAGGTTATTAAAACATTTCCAGCCGACAAGAGATCAGCTGCAGGACTCACGTCTGTGTCGCCTGAGCGTCGCAGGAGCGTGATGTTTAACGAGCTTTATTACCTGCTGTAATCAGCTGATCTGAGAGGAGGCCTGTGTAGAAACTTCCTGACTGATGAAAACTTAAAACGACAACTTCTGTCGTAGCAGTCGTAGAAAAACAGCCGACATGCTCCATTTAAAGCCAGTAGCCTGTTCGCTCATTCAGAAATTCACTGAAAGGCAGTTAAATGCTAAAGTTACTGCTACCTTGTCTGTGGTCCGCTGGCAGAACACCGGCTGCTTTCTGATCAGGTGCTGTCATGCTGTTGCCGAGGCGACATAAGTTTCGTTTTACGGTGGATGGACGGTAACATTACTGAGTTGTTGTTGAAATAATCCCAGACTTTGGACACTTTCTTCTTTGTTGGTTTCAGCCCTACTGCACGCCGCCCCAACATGGTATCTGTTTCTTGTGCTGAACATCTCCTGCAGCTTCTTTGTTTACTGGAAGACTTCTTTTGTGAAGCAGCAGGAAGCATCTGTTTACTGTCAGAGGGGGTGTGGAATTTCTAAAATACAATATATACTAAATGCGTATCCAGAGATTTCAAACTTATCCAGAGCGCAATGCTCAAAAAGACCTGTGATTTTGTGTGTTTTAATAATAAAGATTTCATGTTAAAGTTCAGCAGAGCAGCTGGACACTTAAAGATCATGTTTGGTATTTCTGGAAAAGACAAAATCTGAACAAGATGAAACAAAAGATTAAACCTGCAGAGCGGATCTTGTGACAGTAAACATAATTACACAACACTGTGGACACTTGCTGATGGCGTTGAGGCTTTGCTGTAGCAAAGTCCTTCTAGGAGAGTCCTGCCACTCTGCCGCCATCTTGGCAACGCGTCTGGGCGTCTATTTTGGACTAACAAGACCAGGCTCCTTTCTGAATGGATGGAGAGAGTCAGAACTGCACTTTCACTGGTCACCGGGACAAAAAACGAGATGAGCAGAATCAGCAGTAAAATATCGCTGAAAAAGACGACTTTGCCCCGAAATAAGGTTTAAAAAGCCTTTTTCACGACCGGTTATATATCTACTATGCATGTGCAGTCGAACTAAAACAGACCCCTACATCAGTGGAACCACACGATGGGCTGAAATATGATTCCCGCTTTGGCTGTCTAGCGGGCCATCTTTGGCGTTACGGGCTTTCCCCATAAAGTTCTATTGAGGATGTGATTGAGTGGCATATCTCCTCTATAAAACCTTTCTGGCCAAACTGAGATTCTGTTCTCTCTGCAGCTGGTCCTCCCTTCAGCACTGGCAAACTAACCGTTGCTCTTTGGCATTAAACGCATCACTCGCAGTTCACCAGCATGGAAGCATCCGCAGATTTACCTGGTGGTAGCCGTGTTTCCATCTAATTGTCGAGCAAATATGAAGAGAACTTTTGAAGTGTAACAAAAACGAAAATGTGTATTAGTCGTGTTTGTGTCAGCTGACTCGGAGCGACTAAACCAGGTTAGTGCTTCGCATGGCTGTAATCCAGAAGTAGAGGTTGCAAGTGAGAATCAAAGCCATTCACATGGATCTGAGAAAAATGGAGAGGTCTTCAGAAATGTGTTTCAACTGGGCAATCAGGCGTGCGAGTTAAATGTTCGCTACGTCAGAAGGTGTTTCCATCTCTCATTCAGCGCATAAACTTTTTCGAAAAAGGCAAAAACCACCTCAACTATTTTGCAAAATTAAGGACGATTTTTTCGAAAAGGGTTTAAATGTAACGTTCATTTATGGGTCAAAGTCCTGCAGCTTTAAAAAAAATACATTTTTGGTTCAACAAAATTAATTTGCACAGATGGAAAAGGATCCACAGCTTCTTGACTGTATATTTCCTGCGTTTGTGTCTCAGATCTTCGGCTCGAGGGTTCGCGTCGATTCAACGGCGAAGGTAGCAGAGATCGAACAAGCAGAGAAAGAGAAGATGAAGGAGAAGGTCGACCGAATCCTGAAACACGGAATCAACTGCTTCATCAACAGGTGCAGACACACCACACCCCGAAAACCACAGAAACATTGATCCTAACGTACAAACAACAGGAAATAAAATATATTTGTCCAGTGGAGGGCGCTGTAGCGCAGGGCCTCCTTCATCCCAGCTGCTGCTTTCTTATTTGTCTCTCTCTAAATTAACTAAATGTCTTTCTGTCTTTACAGACAGTTGATCTATAACTATCCAGAGCAGCTGTTTGCTCAGGCTGGAGTCATGGCCATTGAGCACGCTGACTTCGCCGGCGTCGAGCGCCTCGCCCTGGTCACCGGTATGCACGGCACACACGACATGTAGTGTTCCTGTTTTAAATGTGTGTAGATGCAGAGCATTGCACTTTTTGTGGGACCTATTTGATGTTTTGAGATGCAGAAACGCTGCAAATAGAAAATGAAAACAAAACTGAAACAGCCCAGCAGAACTTAACTAGTTTTTCTTTGACAGGAAACTGAATATCTTTGCATTTTGGATGACTTTAAAAATGTCATGAAGCATTTTTTTTAGATTTTTATTAATCTAGAATATAATCAGCAGGTTAATCGATGATGAAAGTTGCAGCCCTTTTCTTTCCGCCTGTGGTTTCAGTTTTAAAGGGGACCTTTAAAGGAGGAGTTCTGTGACTCCTGTATGGCAGCTTTGCACGATCTTATCTTATACTGACTCTTCATGCAGGACCTTTTTTCAGCATCTGTCTGAAACAAGCTGTAGATGCCCCTGTCTCTTTCAGACCACGCCCCCCCCTGTCTTCTGATTGGCCATTGTCTGATATGTTTACCAGTTTGCTGCAGGGATTGGTCTGCATGTTCCTTTGTTTTGGCCAGAATTTTCTGCCTGGAGTTAAATGACCGTATTTGGAAATCCGTCTCGGAATGACATCATAACGAGCCATTAGTTGAAAAAACAGTTCAAAACAGAGCGTTGGGATCAGGGGGATATCTGAGGTTTTGGCTCACAGGGATTTCTTTTTAATACTTTTACCTCATCATTTGAAACTTTGGTCATGTTTAATATGAACATCCGACATTGTAACGTTTTAGAAATGCTAGAAAATAAGAAAAAGCATAATTGGTCCCCTTTAAAGTTACGACAGATTAACAGGCTTCACAGATGTCAAATCAGATTGGTTGATGAGCTGTGTGTGTCATCAGGAGGAGAGATCTCCTCCACCTTCGACCACCCCGAGCTGGTGAAACTCGGTCACTGCAAGCTGATTGAGGAGGTGATGATCGGCGAGGACTTACTCATCCACTTCTCAGGAGTCGCCATGGGTACGGACGTTATTCATTTACAAATAACTTTGCTTTGGCTAAGGCTAGCCTCGGGCTAACTTACAAGTTAGCATTCACATGAGGTGGCCCTTTAACTGTTTAGTTAGCAGAGTGCAGTATAACTGACTGACCCCCCCCCACAGGTGAGGCGTGCACCATCGTGCTGCGAGGAGCGACTCAGCAGATTCTGGACGAGGCCGAACGCTCGCTGCACGACGCTCTGTGTGTGTTATCCCAGACCGTGAAGGAGCCGCGCATCGTCTACGGAGGAGGTACACACACATGCCGATGCTCTGTATGGGGGGTGATTAGTGCGCACACACACACACACGCCGATGCTCTGTATGGGGGGTGATTAGTGCGCACGCACACACACACACACACACACACACACATGCCGATGCTTTGTATGGGGGGTGATTAGAGCTGCTAAAACACAGGCGCCTGTATAAAGTGTTGTTTGTGCCATGGAGGAGTGTTTACATGTGTTTCAGATGCCCTCAGGTCGGTTATTGGGCTGATATCCTTAAGTCGTAACTGGCAGTAAACAAACCTGCAGTATTTATAGATATTAACAAAATACCGTACAACACTGTCCAAAATGGTAGTGTTAATTTTGTCAGCCTTTTTAAATTTAGTTTTATTTCTGTGTCAAATGTCCTGGTTAGTTTTTGTCATAGTCAGTCCACTGTCACCGTTTTGTCAAGTTCTAGTTGACTAAAAGTCTGGGTACTAGTCTGATTTTAGCCAAAAGAAAATCAAGTGTTTTAGTCATTAACCATCATTTTAGTCTTTTCTAACTCATTAGTATAATTTTGATTAGCATTTTAGTCAGTCTGCTCAAACCAAAATAGAGAGATTTATCATTTAAGTATTTATTTCACTCATTTCTCATACATAAAATGTTTTGTGTAAATTTGAATGTTAGCTTTGTTTCATTTATATTTATAAAGGAGACCTAAAGTTATCTCAATTCCTGGTGCTTAGCCTTGACATGCTGCTTCAAGTTTGTAGTGTTTTATAATAATATAATATATAATATAATAATCTGAAATGGGACCAAATATCTAAGCACTTCCTTCTCCCTAGCATGTTGTGTTCATCACCAGAGTTCACATCCTCCACAGTTCCCTCACGAACCAGCCGTCGCCCCGGTCGAAGCACAGGAAAGAAAAAACACAGCTGAATGAAAAACGTTCAAGTGAAAATATGGCCTCTAATATTTTCTCTCCTCATTATACTGAAAAAAAGAGATTTTATTAACTTTTTTTTATTTTATGAATTACATCACAGTTATGTCTTCGTTTAGTTTCGTCTGATGAAAGTAACACTACAAAATAGGGCTGGGCAATATGGCCAAAAAAACATTCGATGTTGATGATTCTCACTATAAAAGTAAAATTATTTCTTTGTTTAAATGCTGATTGTTTTGCTCCTGACTGAAAGTTGAAGAAACCAGATGGTTTGTGGTTTTAATTTTTTCTTTATGGTCAGAACTTGATGCCAAACACTGAATCACTTAACAAATCAGAGGCAGAACATTCAAAACTATTATTAAAAAACAAAAAAAATTGAGAGATTTACTTGTAAAATCCTTTTTCAGTCTCTTTCTCAACAAAATAAATATCTTAATAGAAAACTTTAGAGCGTATGTGTTTGGGATTCAAATGAATTTAATCAAACATTTATTAAACATTTGATATTTTATTGAAGAAAGTTTTATCGCGATAATTAAAGTTGTTTTATTGCCCAACCCGTTTTTAGTTCTCAAGCATCCAGATGTTAGCAGGCTGTCTTTAAGAGAAGTCATAGTCAGTAAACATGGCAACAACTTGTGCATTACATGGTTTTATGGGGACGTAATTCAAATACCCTGTCGTCAGTATTGTGGTCTAATGGGTTTATGATCCTGTGGCACTTTTGACACTTCATACATGTGACACCTGCCTCAAAACAGATGGGCAAGACTTTCCTAAATACTTCCTATACACGCATAAACTCATTCTGACTCGCTGTGATCTGCCGCCACATCTCCGCCAGGCTGCTCCGAGATGCTGATGGCCAAGGTGGTGACCGATCTGGCCAATAGGACGCCAGGAAAGGAGGCAGTCGCCATGGAGTCGTTCGCCAAGGCTCTGATGATGGTACGGACCTTTTTAAAGGATCATAACGTGGTTGTTCATGTTTGAGCCCATTAACTGCTCATCTTCAGTAGTGAGATGTACATTTCCACAAGTACTGTACAATTCTGAGGTACTTTAGTATCTGTCTGCTTTATCCTTATATAGTACTTTTACTTCACTACACTCATCTCACAGCTTTAATTCACATACAAAATAAAGACATACAAAGAGTTTATAAAATCAGTCACACATTTTACTGCTTTAATATTTTAAGCTTTTCCAGATCATGCTTTTATATAAGTAACATTTTCAATGCTGGACCTTTTTTTATTTGTAACAGTATTTCTACAGTGTGGTATTAGCACTTTTACTGAAGATCTGAATACTTCCTCCACCACAATCGTGCATTCTTTCCTTTGAGCCTTGTGTTTTGTTGAACCAACTTGTTTTCTCCTCCAGCTGCCGACCATCATCGCCGACAACGCCGGCTATGACAGCGCCGACCTGGTGGCTCAGCTGAGAGCTGCACACCAGGAGAACAAGACCAACTTCGGACTGAGTGAGTGAACACTGATATTAATATTCATCACCTCAGAGTTCCCTTTAAACATCCAGTGTCATCCTGAAATGCCGCGTTTGCATATCAGTGTGGGTCTGTGCGGTACACAAAAGCACAAACGCACAAATGAAACAAATATCATTTCATACCTCGTCAGTGTGTCTCAGTGCAACAGTGCGTCACAATCCATCATCAGTGCACACAGACGGTACAGTACCTGATATTCACCAAGAGGGAAGGAAACCGGAAAACAACATAAAACCTGCTGCTGCACCAGTGCAGCTCTGCGCACAGGAGATGAAACAGTTCCCATTTTATTATCACTGACAAAACACCCAATGCAGAGCAAGTCATGGCAAAACCAGAGACATCCCACTGCAGTGATTAATCAGTTGTCATCACTTTGAGTCCTTTTTTAAGAAAAAGCGTCTGAATTCTCTGACTTTTGCCTCTTAAATGTGAATATTTTCTGGTTTATTTTCTCCTCTAAGACATTAAACTGAATTTATTTGGGTTTTGGATAAAAGAAGACATTTGAGGACGTCATCTTGGGCTTGGGGAAACACTGACTGACATTTTTCACAATTTAAACTAAACGAGAAAGTTATTACATTAATTTATTCTGAAAATAATCGCCGTTTGCAGCTCTAACACTGACGCTTGTGTTTCCCTGCAGACATGATTGACGGCTCCGTGGGCAGCATGGCAGAGCTGGGGATCACAGAGTCCTTCCAGGTGAAGCGCCAGGTGCTGCTGAGCGCCTCTGAAGCCGCCGAGATGATCCTGAGAGTCGACAACATCATCAAAGCTGCGCCCAGGTCGGTCCATCACACCTCTGTCTCTGTAACTAGAACAGGATGTCGCTGTGAATACATTAAAACCTTTCTGCTTACAGTCCTCTAATTTTAAGGTGTAGTCATTTCAGAACGTTGATGAAAATCAACTGGAAATAAAATTGCTGGACAGATAATAAAAGGAAAAACAGGGCAGCACTCAGTATGTCACACTCCGACTTACATTTAGGATTCAGCACCCAGTCCGTATAATCATGTTTTCTAGGAGTGAGTGTGTCATGGTCTATCTATTTTTAATTATCACAGCTAATTAAATATGCGTCCGGTGTTTTTTAATTTAAATTACTTAATCTTTGAGTTTTGTAGCGCAGAGAGATCTGCAAACTCTTTCCTCGTGGTGTGTTCAGGTGCCGCTCAGCTGCTATGCCACTTGTGGCATTTAAATTAGAAGCTACAATGCTCATAAACTGAATATGGAAGACAAACAATAATATATTTTTGTGTCATAAAGTTGGCAGTTATTTTTATTTCAGACAAAAATATTTTAAGGGACTTCAGAATAGGATGACGTTCAGTCACTGCAACATTTCAAAACACTGCAAAATATGAAAATGGAAAACCACCGACATGGTGCTTGAAGTTCCTGGAAAAGGGCTGAGTGTGTTGAGACTGAAGCAAAGTGTCAGAAAAATGGATAAACATACATATCCTTCCAAAAACCCTATTTTCTTTTTCTACGATTACCAGTTAATGAGGCCCCGTCCACAGCAGCGTTTTAGTTTAAAAACGGACTTTAAAAACAAATACGATCTCTGTCCACAGCAGCGTTTTAGCTGCGTATCAGAGTGGATCTCCGTCTGACTGAAAACGCACATCTAGTGGCCGTTCGCGTCACAAAGTAATTACGGCTACACACAGAGTAAAGTGTAGGCTGTAAGTGTTATTTACATGGCACATTGTAATAAAAATTCCATGTCAAAAACTGCAGGACTTATAAGACCCAGTTTCAGAGCCAAACGTGAGCGCCTGCGTCATCGTTTCTGGAGTGCTCCGGTTTGGCCGTCCGCACTAAAACGCTAGTTTTAAAACGAAAAACGGGGTCGGCCGTGTTTTCAAACTTCTTCCTTTTCGCCGTTTTTGTCTGGACAGGAGGTGCAAACGTAGCAAAAGGCCTCCGTTTTAATACGAAAACGTCGCAGTGAGGACGGAGCCTGAGTTTTACTTTGAGTCTTTAAAATGTTTACTGACTGTTGTTTGTTTTTTTGTAGGAAGAGAGTTCCCGACCATCACCCCTGCTAGAGGAAGAGGAGGATGAAGATGACGGCCGTGACTGAGGGGATCAGTTTTGTTATTTATCACCTCTGTGTAGTTCAAATTAAAGAAACGCCCCGCTGTCTTTTCTCTGTTAAACTCTCACTGTGGAAGCACTGCGCATGCTAGCTCGCTAACGCTAGCTAACCATCAAGACAAGGCTAACTTCAGTGGCTCTGCTAATGCTAGCAAGACGGAAGCTAATAATGTATAGCTGATGTCGTTAAGAAAGGCTAGCGTGAAGCTAATTGGCCGGTACTGTTTGTGATGCTAACATTAGCTGAGGTCACAGCACTTGCCGGATGCTGGTTACGCTAACGTTAGCGGGATGCGCCGACACCGCTTAGAACGTAAGTTTGGACGTTGTTTGTTTTTGTTTACTGAAATAAATAAACCAATCCTCATCACTGGGTTTGTTGTCTTCGTGCCTTAAGTTCAGATAATTAAAGGGTTCGACTCACTGTGCGATCGTGTCAATCTCACGGGTTTGTAATGTTAGCAGATGAAAACTCTTTATCCATCTGCACCACTCATGTTTTAAAAATGCAGCACAATTTCCTGTCTCACTCTGGCTGGCGGTTTGTAGACGGGTCGTATTGAGAAACATCGGTCAAAGGCTGAATCCTAATCTCCACCCTGAAGCCTCAGATTTAGGTGATGTGCTTAAGTGAGAGAGGTTGTAAGGGCCCGAAATGGCTTAATGGAAAGACATTACTTCCTCGCCTGCGCCTGAACAACTCTGTGCTTTTGGGACTTTTTGTTTTACATTTTTCACCTACTTCCCGGCCGAGGCACTGAAGGGAACGACTCTGATTTGAACATATTCGAGGCCTCAAGTAACTTGATGTTTTAAAAATGACCTGTGCACAAGAGGTGATTTTCAAATGGCTCTGTTCGTGTGTAAAACAGCACCATGCAGTTACATGTGACCTTTGTTTACCTTTTTTTTTTTTTTCCCCTGGGAACTCCGGTGTTTACCCTCACAACGCTATGAACTGACGGTAATTCCCTCCCTGCAGAGACGGGGCCTCACAGAGTGTGCAGAAAAGTCTGCCAGAGAGCCGTAATGCGCTCTACAGCCCACATGGATTTAACGGGAAAGTGCAGTGAGTTTGTGAGCGTGGAAAGTGGCATTCAGCCATCCTGTGGCTTTTGACTAGTGGTCGACCGATACAGGTTGTTCAATGGCCAATGAGCAGCGCGCCAGGTTGCAGATTTAAAATGCTGAAATCAAAGAGAAGTCATGTAGCCTATAATCCCTTTATTCCTGCACAGTCTAATCTAAATGTGACCTCAGCCGTAACGTGTTGTTTCAGATGGAAGCTTAATTAATGAATAAAACAAACAAACTTTGGGTTCTGCTGTCTGTTTCAGAGCCTGGCCGCTGTTTAAGGGAGAGAGGGGTGTAGCTTACAGCCTGTTTTCAGAGCAGAGCAGAGTTTTATGTGAGAGATGGGAACTCCCTTTGGGCTTTTTCACTTTGCAAACCTGTTACGTGCACAAAAAAGATATATAACTCAAAGGAGAGGGGAAAAAGCAAAATACCACCTTTAATTTTAAAGGAATAGTGACTCGTTATTTATCGATATCGAATGATGACATTTTTTTAGCGTGATGACATTTTGGGCATGTCACCCAGCTCAACTGTTAGGGTAGCGTGGGGTAAGACGCCCCCCCAGTGTAATTCCAAAAAAGCCGACAAGATGTCACAATTTTGTTTTCTTAACACTTCCTCTGGCTGCCGCTAGTCTTAACTAAACATTTCCTCTTTTTCATCACAATTTTTAAAGTTATTTGATCAAAGTGATTTTGAGGTAAGTTGATCTAATT
>JAPMOB010233124.1:0-23982 GCA_029875015.1 Lepomis gibbosus
CCCACACTCAGCTTTCAGTTCAGATCTAAATAATCACTGTATTAAAACATAAATTGTCCAATACAGTTAGCAACAATGATCGGAAGCACCAGCATGATAGTAAGCAGTTACGATCCCAGAGGCATTAAAAAGTACATTTTGATACTGATAATACTGTAGCACCATTTATTCTGGTGAACATTTCAATTTTGGCATAACTATATGAACCAAGCACTACATGATGCACTAGTGATGTTGTGTTGGTGCCATCAGTGATCATCACTACATTTTTATTTTACACTTGCTTCAGCAAAGTAAACGTCTGTTTCTCAAGCCAATAAAGCCCCTTTGAATTAAAGTGAATTTAATTGATAGAAAAACACACTCCTGTTTAAACTTAAGATGTTATTATTCCTTCCTTCTGTATCATGCCTAATTGTACTATGAACAAACTAGCAGCAGACCTTCACAAAGGTGATGCCGGGCGCCTAAGATATTTGTCTATCTTCTTTTCCCCCCTCCTTGATTATTTACCATGACACAACTGTTGAATGAATAGTTAATATTTGACCAACAATTGCTACTTGAAGGGATGGGTTATTAAAACCATAGTAATCGCAGATAGGAACAATACTCATCTAGGTTCATTTGGTGATGATCGACTGTGCCGATGTTCCTCAGTAATCCATCCTCTTTTAATGACAACTTTGACCTTCCATATGATCATGAGAACCCCGGCAGAAAGGCCTCCCAAAGACTGATGAAGACATTTTAAATAATTGATGGTCAGCAGGACTTGTTTAGGAAAAAGTCCTGAACAATTTATATTCTGCCTGAACTAGACATGTATTTCATTATTTGTCTTTTTTTATCATGCTCCTCTCATCCAAAAACATCGGTGGCATTACATTTCCACAAGAGTTCATGTTGCTATTATATTTCTGATTCTCCTCATTTCCGAGTTAAATGAAAATGCTGGCCTGTTTGGTTGGTGTCTTCTAAGCACTGGAAAACCAGAACTGATTCAAATCCCGACCATTTCTTTGTATCACATTCATCCACCCTATTCTAGTTAACCCATTTATTTAATTAATTTCCAACACATGTCATTCTCATCATTTTCTCATTAAATCCACATTCCTATGTTCCTTTAAGAGCAGAAACTGAGTCGATCATAAAAACATTAATCGGCAACTATTCTAATAATCAATTCATTGTTTTTTCAGCTAGTCCTGCTTCAAACCACTGCGAACTGAATATAGTTAGGTTTGGGCCGTTGGTTGTAAAACAAGACATTTGAAGTTGTAAAGTTGGACTGGGATGAGAATTTCTGACTATTTCATGACATGTTATAGACCAAATAAATAATAAATTAACCAGGGAAATAATCTGAAGATTAACTGATAATCATTTTTTTCTTACTTTACTGATTAATCATGCCTGTAATCCCAACATTGTTTCATCTTAATACTTTGCCTTATTTTATTACATAACAAAGGATTAGTATACTGATGCCCCAAAGTCTGAAAAACAAAATGGAATTAAAATGCAAGCATCATCTATTGCAAGATAACATTTGTCTGCTGTTGTTTGTCCATTGACCATGTTCCATTGGATAAACAAGCTGCCTACTGAAAAATCAATATCAGTGAATATCATTTTGTGTAGACCTGCAGTGGCTACTATCTAAAATGAAACAGATTGTTTTATGAACTAAAGCTATACTTTGCAATTCTGCAGAAATATTTAAGAACTATTCAAGACAACCGATTTGCCACATGATGATGAAGAGGATGAAGAGAAGTACGATGAACCTATTTATCTATTAAATGAGAGATGTCCCTCTCTTCAGCCACTGCAGAAACATCCATAACAAGCTTTGTTTAATTGTTAAGCGTGTTCCCTGCAGCACTTTCACAAGCATGGAAGCCTGCTGCTGAATAATTCAGCATCCAAGGTCACAGCGCTAAAATCGCTCTCTTTTCTGTCCTAAACATGGAGAGTTTGTTGTGACACCTTTAAACCTTCACTGACTCCACAGCGCAGCGCAACACCAGTAATTAGTCCATGACTGTGGGCATGCACCAAACAAGTTTGTGGAAGATTGCAAAATTAGTCAATATCACAATTTGTGTTCACAAATACCTGAAAGCTTAATGTGATTAATTCCTAACACCTCTGTACACTTGTGCAATCAGCATGATAGGCAAATAAAATATCTTTCCAATAATCCATGTGCAGAAGAATACTCAAAACAAAGCAGATTTCAATAAATTACCTTCCTCTCTAGCTTCAACTCTTTTAATCCAATGTGTTTTGCACAGAATGTAGTCCACGTTAGAGTGAAAGACATCCCATCCCCTCTGCATTATGATTGCTTCAAGTTCAGTGTTAATGACAAAGCCTCCACAAGCACTAAGGCACAAGCATCAAAACCACCACTAAGGAAATTGATTAATAAATCACCACTAATTCAGACTGTAAACGCTGTAGAACACAGCTTTCTGCTTTTCAAGCACAACCCATGATGGATCTGAGACTGGTCCCACATTCCCGGTGAAGTAGTGATGGTCTGCATAATGCACAAGGTGCGCAGTTGACTTCTGAGGGGGAGGATGGACCAACTCTGTATGTAGGCCTACAGTATGTTGCCCATGTAAGGCTTGTGTTTTGAAGAGCATCACTCACCCATCATCCATTTGCACCACTCCGGCACCTCTAATCAAAAATGCATAACGTGCTTCACAACAGTCAAGTGTGTTTATTCACCCCAACAATAGTCCGATTATATCGAAATGATTCACAGAAATAAACACATGATGAAATGGTGCAGAATTTAAAGTCAGAATACATAACAAAGAGATGAAGCCTGGATAAAGCCTAAAATGTGGTGTTACTCTCCATGTCCATTTAGGCAGAAACTTATGATTAAGCTCATGATCTTTGTATGGATAGGGAGAGTGAGCGGATGGACAACATTATGTCAGGTCAAGACTAACGCCATAATGAAATCCCTGCACAGTTGTTATAAAACAACATCCGCGGCGTTGAATGTATCAAGATGGGGTTGATTTTATTTGGTTCCTTTGCCACCGAGGCATCGCTAGTGGACTTCATTAACCTTCCCAATCAATATTCATCACTCCACCCGCCAGGCAGCTGGGGTCCAAACATCGCATCCACATTACACAAACCCACCCGGTCTTACCATTCCGTGCCAGCTGATGACGATCCCAGTCCGGTGACAGTCCTTTTCAAAACATCCCGACGGGAAACATTGCGGTGACCATAGCTGAAGGCTTAATTTAAACGTTCATAAAGATGGCGAAGTGTTTGGGGTGGAGGCCCCAAAAAAACAGACGATGAGGAAAGAAAAAGGCAGAGGTGGAAGGAAGCGAGGTTTGCTGATGCTGAATCACTCTCCCCACCGCTTACCACCTTGCAACCATTGTGCTGCAGGATGCTGGCTGTACCATTGTGGACCTACCAGAGCAGAGAGAGAGAGGGAGGGAAGAGGAAGGGGGTATAGGGAAATCTGTTGCCGTAGCAACCGAACAGGAGCACGTCTGACGTCAAAGCCCGAGCCGAGATCACATGGAAGCTGGTGTCTCTGGACGGGACGGGCGAGAGGGAGCATCTCTCTGATCCCATCCTGTACCGTCCCGGCTGTGCGATCATGAGGCTCTGAGAGAATATGGAGTCGGGTTATGGGATCTCAGAGATCGGGTGTTATGGGATCTCAGAGATCTCATGGACTCACTGATTTAGGCAACATTGTCGATGCTTTTCGGATTTTTTTAGCCCACTGAAAACAAGAAAATACAAAATAATCATTAATAATATGTTTAATTTTAATATTGCTAATAATAATTGGTCTTTCTGTAGATTTACTAATGCAATAAGACAAGGTACACAAGTAAACTCAATGCATAGGCCTACAGAAGCAACATATAGGCTATAGAAAAGAAAATGTATTTGGCACAAATATATATTTACAAAGTACTTTATAGGCCTATGTAGGACTATGTAAAGTTTATAGCTTTTAAATATTGTTCTTTGATTTCTTATTTCGTTGTTTTTATTTTCAAATAATTTATTTTTAAATAAGACAGTCCTATGTGTTTTGGAATTGTCTCCTTAATATATGTCCTTATTTAATATTTATAGATCATGATGTCTGCAATGGCTCTGTGAAAACTGGGGTTAAAAGCAGGGTATCTATGTTACTCAAGCCAGAACAACTGTCGACTCACTCAGACCTGGCCCAAGATCAAGAAGAGAATGACCTGCAGAAGCCAGCCTCTTGAAACAATACAAACAGCATTACTACAGAACAATCACACCCACACTGAGTTGATAAATGTTAATACTCAGCAGCTCCACAGGGCATTCTTATAGTAAGTCAGAGACAGAAGTTGCTGCCTTGTTCCAACCCATTGTAGACTCCAGTGAGATAAGCCACTTGAAAAACAGTGGCAGCTCACCTAAGTCAGCTCACCTAACATGCCTCTGAGTAAAATTCAGCAACACTCATCATCAAAATGGGAGGATGTTTGAAGTGCAGAAGCCTGCTTGAAAAAGACAATTTACATCCAAATCAGCTTTTTATATACCTATAGGTTAGACTAAGTTGGATGCTGAAAGAGCACAAGCCTCTGGGATTTACATTTATGACGGCCAAAGCTGCAAACATAAGCCTGCTCATGAGTACAATAATTTTGGATGGCTCTCTGACACTTAATTGCTAAATGTGACAAGTTTTTATTTAAACTTTAAGCAGGTCAAGGAACTAATTTCAAAGGCGGTGAAAAAGAGCTCAAGGAAAGTTTTAATGCTCTCCAGCTGTACCCAAAGGCTAAACTCACCAGTCAGCAAACCGCATGCCTTCAATCTACCAGGTGCCCCACATTTCAAGACAGTCAGAACAGGCATAGCCTTTCGAGGCTACAGTGCAAATCGCCCTTGTGGCTCAGACCAGTACTAGTGAGGAGGTAGTAAAGACAGTAGTGGCAGAAATAGAAAGAAGAAGAAACCCCAAATTCAGAACCTGCACTTCATGAGATGTAACTTGCCCAAAATATCCTATCCCTATCAGTGTCCTGATGGGGCAAGCTATTGAAAAAAAGGAGACACTAGAAAAGTACTTAAAGATGACTCTGGCAGCAGTTTTTCAGACACTAATAAGTTTCCAAGCTTGCCAGAAGTGAAAAGAAAAAACTGGTGCTACTACCGTAAACATTAGACACTTCCATTATTGTAAATCACATGCAACCACATGCGTTAAGGTCAACAGGACGTTTCCCTGGTGAAAGTCAGGACAGCTCACATACCAAGGGCAGAACCTACAACTACAATGACTCAACTTATTCTTCTCCTCCTTTTCTTGGAAATGTCACGGCCTGGAAATGAAATGGATTTTTGGAAATAAAAGTCTTTTCATTCTCAATCTCCTTATTGAGGCAAGAACATTCCCTACATTTCTAGCCATCCCCCCCTGCACTAATAGTGCAGTGGAATGCCAGTCACACACTATCACTATCTGCACTGCACAATCTTGAATAAGTCTTGCTTAAGGCAATCTATGAAGCTATTTCCTGTCTCTAGTCTAATATGTATGCAACATTAGGATAACTAAATGCCTCATAAGAGTTTTGGTTCATTAGTTGAGACTAGTTGTGAGTATTTGGATCGGTGTTAATGAATATTTTACTCACATATCCATCAGACGATGTTATGAAACAAAAGTTATTGTTCCAGGCCATCACATGACTGGCTTTGTAGCAACAACCTAATTGAGCAATTAGATTTAATGAAGTCTAAACTCCTAATATTGCCAAAAGGAAACGTCATATAATTTAAACATCTGTACCTCAGGGCCCACAGTGGAATATGCTTATAGTAAGAAACACACTTATATGTTTCTTTAGCCAAGTTAGTCAAGATAATCTTCATACAAGGACAGAAAGGCTAAAACACATTATATCTGTAGTTTAACATGTGCATTGAACACTTTATTTAGAGGATAATTGGACATACTGTAAACTTGTTTGTAATTTCTTTAAAATCTGATTTCTTTTAGGGTAACCTCAAAAAGCATCATAATTCTGACTTATGATGGAGGGTTTATGGCTTGGTAGGGGACTTGAAGCACTTAAGATGATTTTAGAAATGCCCAAAACTTTGATGATCAAAAAAAGATATGTTGATTTCTCTGTATTTATTAGAATCTGAACCTATTAATATTGGTGACCTCCTTAACAACCTACCAAATGATAATTTATCTATTTAGGGGGGGTGACCACATTTTGGTTAAAGCCTCAGCCTCCAAATATTGTGAATTACATCTCCTCTATGTTTGTCTTGTTGCAAAATCCATATTGCTACATTTATTGCCCTGAATAGTTAAATTGTTTCCAGAAATAGCAATTATAAGTCCCTCTGGATAAAAGCATCAGTTAAATGAGTAAAATGTAAAATGTAAATCTAACATCAGAACTAAAAGACGGCATAAGAGCTTATGTGCAATGGCATCAGCACCTGAAATGTTCAAGAAAATGAATAGCAACTGTCTCCTTCTAAAGAGAAAGCTATTGTGTTAATCACGTAATCCAGATTTATCATTCCAGCCCATGTTTGGTGATAATAATCCTGCCTTTCAACAGTGGTAGGCACCAGCAGGCAAGAGATAACCCCCTTTCATCACTGCCACTGTTTACGTAAGGCAGCATGTAATGACGACTAATAGACACTAGATGGCACAAGACAGACCATAAATGAGGCAGCTTTGAAGTGGACCATAGAAAGGAAGTACTCAGCAATGAATTGCTTCCTGACTGCTTTAGATGACTGTAAAGAAAACTTTGATGTTGTGGGAAATAGTCAAATATAGGCTAAACGGACAAAAGCTCACTCAAACAACCCCAGGAGGAAGGATGCAAGACATTGATAGGCTACACACATTTTACATTGACATTACATTATACGCTTTTACCCTTAGCGACTTACAAGTGCTATTTATGTCAGAGGTCGCACGCCTCTGGAACAACTTGGGGTTAAGTGTCTTGCTCTGATGGATGTGTGGCAGTGGCAATCAAACGTCATACACCAATCCACTGTGCCACATCCAGCCCCCAAAAAACACATTTGAATATAAGTGGTGGTGTTCAGCTTGTGAATAAAAATTAAATTAATACCCTACACACATTCTCATTTGTGCATGGTTTTGAAGTAAAGTAGCTTATCTTCAGAGTAAGAAATGCGGTCTAGGCTAATACACCCACATCTAAACCAAATTAGTTCCCTCTTTCAATCTTTCTGTGTTTGAGAAAATTCTCTGAAACAGATTTTAGTCTATATGTTTATATGAAATAATTTTTCATATAAACGTGGACAGCTTTATACATAAACTAAACAACATAGTTGTTTTACTGTAAAGCGCTTTTCAACCTTATTTAGAAACTGCTACATCTGCAAAGTTTCTTGTTATTAGATTGCACAGAAAACATTTATCAAGCCAGACACTGCCTCTCCAGAATCCAGGCTCACTGTAAATTTTACTCCCAGTTGTGTGTGTTTCTATAGAGACTGTTACACGACAGTTCCCTAGCAGAGAGCCAATAGACAGCCACAGTAAGGTGTCTGGTTACTCCCAGCCGGCCCACGCTAGCTGCGCTAAAGGAGGAGTTATTCTGCTCCTCAGCAGTTATGGTGACTTGGCTGCGGTGGAAGGGAGCTGAATGCTATGTAGTGGCCATCAAACACGACTTCTGAGCAATTTCCGAAGAGGAGATTTGTTGTTTTTTTTTTGTTTTTAACCGCGGCGCTTTGTAAAACAATATCTGCTGTGTAAGTTAGTGGATTTTTTATTATAAATAGCTGAAGGCGCTTTGGAAAAGTTAAACCTGTTGCCTGCCTGCCTCGCCGCACAGTCAGCTACTAGTTAACCCAAGATGTTGCATTGTGGATGGGATGGCCTCTGGTTGTGTGCGCACTCCTAGCCGCGTCGGAGTAACGTTACGAACATTTCTCTTTCAAGTGGTGTTGTAGCTCTTCTTGCCTGGTAAGTTTTGTTTTAAACACTTAAAAGTCAATGTACAAAACTTAACTGTATTGTGGCTAATTTTAGCGTAACGTTAACAGTTCCCAGCAACTGTCCCCGGGAACACTGAGGAGGAGTTGAGTCTGCTGTGGCGAGGCTTTTATCTAAAAACAGAAACACTTTGACACGCTGTTAGCTAGCTAGGTTTATGCTTGTAAACAGTCTGTTGATATTTAGTAAGTCTCGACCTGAAAGTATTGCTGCATGTTGTATTGACTTCACAACAATACTACGTTACTGCCGTCTGGCATGGGGCATCTTTGACCACACCAGGAACTATAAGTTTGGAAGGAAACAACGCTACAGAAATAACAGGGTGTCTGTCTGGCTAACTGCTCTCAGGTTAATCCACCAGCAGCATGCATACCATTTTCCATACCATTTAAATTCCAACAATTTATTTTCTCTTGTTTACAGCCTTTTAGAGGCATGATGTGTCAGTGCAGACTGAAGGTTTTATGGGGGCTGTAAGACCTCAGTTTCTACCCCTTCCCCCTTCATTTCCATAGAAAAGTAGCAAAGTTAACTCAAAGTCAAAGGTCAGTAGGGTTTTGAATGTGTCATTCAAGACTGAAGTAGAAGAAGGTGGGGAGTGTGTGGTGTGACTGAGCAAGATGAACACCCCTATCTACAGATGTTATGGTGGAGATGGTGTGAGCATCATCATAGGAAAAAATTGGGAAAAATAGTCAGTGGGTTGGATTTGTGTGTGTGTGTGTGTGTGTGTGTGTGTGTGTGTTGGAAAGGGGGGGTGGAGTGAGTTTTTGCAAAACCATGCTCTGCATGTCACTGTACTCATAGCAACCCTGTGATTAACAGAAATGGAGCGGATGAGGTTGAGACCAAAATGAGAAATGAGGGCAGTCGCCGGTCCAGAGCCGGGCTGATAATCATGGAATAGTCATGGCTCTCTTTCTGGCTGGTCCTGACTCTCTGGCTGTGCTGAAAAACAAAACATGAACATCCAGGCAGGACTTAATGGTTAGAGAAACCATAACTGGAAGGTACCATGCAGGTTCAGTGTTGTAGTGGCAGTGCTGTGTCCATCAACAACCTTGTGTTAAACTCCTTTGTAAGATAATCTGGGAAGGCATGTTGGCTAACTGACTAAATTGTAAGTGGGTTACGATTAATGAAAACCAAACAGTGGGTTTTCCCTTTTATTTAGGTGAGTCACCACTTCTATTCCATTCCCACTACTGTTTTCTTCACAAGATATTTTAGTAAGACCCAGCTGTGACTGCAACCACAGTCTCTCAACTCCTGTTACAGTTTTGCAGTAAGGAAAGATTCATTAAGTACAAAAACTTAGCTGTGTTGTCATTTAATGTTCAAGACAATTAGTTAGTTAGTACTTTTACATATGTTTTCATTTTTATCAGTGTAATAGCACCTAGTCTGGATTTGATTTTGCTATATACACATTTAGAAAACCCCAGTCCTTACATCACTAGTCATGTTTGTTCAAAAGATATTCTGATCCAGGCCTTCCTAGACACCGTGTGTGTTTCTGAATTTGAATCGTTATGCGCGCAGGCCGCATAACACAGTATGATTCTGGGAATAAAGGTTCACCCAGAGTTTGTTGTTGAATTTTCCTGGCATGAATGACTTCAGGAAGATTTTCACCTCAATGTTGGCGCAAAGTATCTCTTCTCACCGGCTTCTGTTCCAAATGTGTTTGCCAGCTGAGACCACAGTTCTGATGTTTGGAGGATATGAACAAATTCCTCCTCATATCTTATGTTACGAGTTATGCTTTTGGAAATAGAAGTGGAATCTAGTGCTTTTATGGAGAATTGCTTGAAAGTGCAGCCACTTACAGTTTTCAAAAGATTTCAGATGAAAGAAAAGTTTGAGAGAGAAAGATGTACATGTTTTTCATTTTTGTTCCCGGCAAATATATAGAGGGAGCACCAGAAGATGAAATTATTTGTACCTTCTTTTTTTTCTTTTTCTTTTTTTTTTTTTAGGTGGATTGTTTTCAAATTCATTTCATGGCTTGTCGCTGTGTCAGTGACTGGAAGGTGGGATGAAAGAAAAAGCTTCACCTAAGTGCAGAGTAAAGAGCACTATCACGTTTCCAGGATTATTTTCTTTAAAATCCTTGTGACTGTGGCCAAGACTTTGAAACACTTGGCAGCAGCAGCAGACAAAGCCATGTTTAGGTTTTTCTTTTCTCTAGCTATAGTGTGGGAATACATTGGAATACCTCGGAACAAACATCCCCTCTGTTTGAAAAAGAGAAAGGGAATGAGGCGCTGGAGTGACGAAGGCTGTCTGCTCTCGCTGTTTTGGGCTGCTGCCTCCTAAGCCCCCTCAATAATGAGCAGGACCATAGTCCAATGTGAGAGGAGCTGGCCCGCACAGCAGCCTCGGTGCGGATAAAAACATTCCACTGTAGGTCTCTGTTGAAATAACAAGGGCCGCAAAACAATCAGTCTTCTCAGCACCCGCTCTCCCCATTCTCATGGGTAATGAGCAAGATGGGTAGTAACCCACTTCGACTCAGACTTCACGCCTCTTATTGACTAGAATGGTTAACCTGCATTCCTGCATAAACATTTAGGCCTGTGACATGCTTACTCATTAACTGTCTTCTGCAAATTCAGATTAAGATAAAGAACCTTGTTTCACATATTACTATCAGAAATAAAGCTGAACATTAATGAGGCTCCTGACCCAGTTTATGCTGAGAGTTTATGGCTAAGTGATCAATGTATGCTCAATGCTCAAATGTAGCTCATAATGCCAAACACAGCAAAACAGGTGCTTTGCTTCTTTATAAAATGTTGAGTCAACCCTGGGACTTTGTAGCCATGCTAGCAATGTTGTTATGGAGATAGCAATATTCGTCTGTCACTTCATTCAGACGGAAAAATCTCCTTCCATCCATCGCCAACCGTTTATCCTGCGCACAGGATCGCGGAGGCTGGAGCCAATGCCCAGCTGACATCAGACGAAAGGCCGGGTATACCCTGGACAGGTCACCAATCCATTGCAGGGCGGAAAAATCTCAAGTATAATTTCATACAAACAAGTTCCTAGACGATAGGAAGCAAAAAGTTCTCTTTCAAGCAAAGTCATATGACTGATTACCCGACTTTTTCCCTCAAGTGAGTTTGAAAGAAAAATTCATATCCTGTGTACCTTCTCGCCTCTATTCCCATGTCCAATTGCACTGCATGTCTGTGATTGTTGGTTTTGTAAAGTTACAGAAACGTTTAGGCAAACTCTCTTTTAAAAGAATGTTTAAATTTGTACACCTGATAATCTCTATGGAACACACATGATGTCTGCAATTTTGTTACTCGTCATTTGGCTTTATTTGGAAGAAATTTTTTAAATGCTTTTTAAGAACAGTGCCACTACAGAAAGAACAATGATTAAATGTGCTCTGATGTATTTTGGTACCCATCCCTGACTTGAGTGATTTTTGGTTGATCTTGCATAAGAATTATGCCTCATTTCCTGTTTGTTTGTGTTTTCATCTGCTTTGTTTTTGTGTTTTGATTTATAAAAATTTGTGTGAAAGCTGGGATCTAGCTAGTCAATATGACTGTTCTGTGTTTAATGTGGGTTTGCTCAAATGTGTGTGTGGGGGGATGAAAAATGGACTGCACAAGTTCAAAACATCAGAAAATCTGTCAACATTTTTGTTGTATTCTACCATGACTCTGTCAGGAGTTTATATTTTGTGGCAAAGTATTGAGAAATGTTGAAGCTGCACTCTGAATTTTGAGTCGTTATGGAGTAAAAAGTGGAGAAGGGGGGAAAAAAGGCTATCATTAACCCCTAGGTTTCCACCATTATTATATATAGGCATAATTCTATAGTAAGAACAAAAATGACCTCTTTAAACATGTTTTGTGATAATATACTTCATATGATGTTGCTGATCTGTGAAGATTGCTTGTTCTTTATTTGTGGTTCTATTTGTTTCTATTTCTATTTTGGTACAATTACTTATGACTACAACATGCTTCTGTATATTCTCCGCCTTGTCTACCACATTGTCCTCTGTGAATCCTTTGCATTGCCCTGCATATTTGCACTTCAGCGTTTGCAGAATTTACTGCATCACTCAGTTACACACAACTTTTGCATTTTAATATTTATAAAACATATATTTAAATGTTTTTTTTTATAAAAACATTATCTTTCTAATTGCTTTTTCCCCAAATTTAAAGTATTATTAGTTATTGCACACTATAGCCTTTTTTGTAAACCATCTGGAGGATGACAACATGAATTTCATTGCACATATGAGCATTTGACAAATAAAACCTTTTGGATTTTTAAAGCAGGTGTTCACACGCTTATAATTGTTCTCCTGAAATGTCTATCTGCTTCACAGACTATTGTGAAATTGAAAATCTAACAAACTTTCTCTGATTGGAGAGGTTCCTCATAACTTGCTATTCTGACATTTAATTTACGATTGGCTGGTCCGGATGTGCCAGTTTTGTTTGATAATGCTAAATGTACTCCAATGCGCTGATAGTTTCTGTTCAGTTAGAAATAGACTGACAAAACTGGAGCCTCCTGTTTTGCTCACATTTGCATCATTGTCATGGCTGGTGTGGGATTTGACCTTATTGTCACTGCAGTACGGTGGGTTTAGAGGGAAACTGTGATAGATGAGAGATGAACGTAACATGTAATTTCTCTCATTTAGGGTCCCATATGGCTGACTGTCAGCTGGTTAAAGGAAAATCCTCATTATATCTAGACTACTTGTTTGGTTTGTAGACTGTTACATCTTGGAAAAAAGACATCTAAACCTAGAAAATGGATTGTCATGGATTGATACCGTCACATTGAAACATATGAAAATCATAATCAAATCATGTACGTGTTGTGGCATATATGCAATCTAAATCCAAGTACTATAGATGTACTGTTTTGTGATATTTGTTCATATTTACACACAATATACTCTACACCAAAGGCTAAATATGCTGTGTTACTGCTATACAGAAGATAATGTAACCTACCTAGCTTGAACGTGATTCAGTTATAGTTTTATGACATGTAATCAGGAAACAGAGGTATTGTGTGTGTGTGTGTTTGAAGACCACAGCAAAAAAGTGGTGTTTTGCTCTTCAAGATGAGTGTCCCCTTCATTTGGAAGCTGTTTTCTTGACTTTCAGAAGCTGGTAGAGACTCTGAGTCATAAACTGCTACTTTGTTTATTTTAACCAAAGTAAAGCAGGGTGTGTGTTTCCGTGTGCATGCGCGCATCATGTGCTTGTGCTACCTCCTCGATAGCAGAGGATAATAAGACGGGTTACATTTAGAAGATGTGGGAGTTTTGCCCAAGGGCATGATAGAGGGGAAAGAAGATGTAGATCGAAACCGGTGTTTAACTGCATCAATGCTTATTGTAGTGATATGGAAATGTGGGTTTATTTGCTTTCATCTTAGACTGTGAGGCCAGTCAGGACAAGAGGGGTGTGGATTCTTACAGGGTCAGATGTGTGTTAGGATTATAATTCTCTCCTTAATTCAAATTAAACCTGAAATGTTTTAGTACTTTCCTGGGAATCTGAATTAAAAGGTCTGAGGTATATATTGCTCGAACTAACAGGTTATGTGATGTTTTCAAGAATGATTGTGCCTTTTTCTCCAATCTATGTTTAAAGCTTATTTCTGTATCCATGTATGTTCATTTTCTGGTGTTAATCAGTTTCTGCAAATAGTTGTATTATAACTTGCATTGTCTAGTCCATATTTATATATTTCTACATTTATTTATGTCAACTGTATATTTGTCTACATGTAGCACCTTATCACCGAAGCAAATTCTTCTTATGTGTAAAACACTACTTGGCAATAAAGCTCATTCTGATTCTGATTGCTCTCTTTTACAGGGAAGATGCACGTGTCTCTGGCAGAAGCCTTGGAGGTTCGAGGAGGTCCGCTCCAGGAGGAGGAGGTCTGGGCAGTGCTCAGTCAGAGTGCTGAGAGCCTCCAAGAACTCTTTCACAAAGGTTTGAACATTTGGAAACAACTGTGCAAAGATGTTTCCTTTAAAATTATTACACGTGATGATTACACATTACAGATGTTGAATCTACTTTCTCATGTCCTTCCCATCCTATTAACAGTGCACTCTCTAAATATGTTCACATTACTTTTTTAAATGAAAGTGCTGTATGAAAATCTTGATTCCATGAATTTTAGTTTCAATCACACTTGGAATTTGTGTAAAGACAATTATGGTTGCTATCCGTAAAATCACAGCATTCAGTCAGTACACTCATTTTGTAAGTTTGTTGCGTACTGGTTCTGCGTCATTAGTACATTTGTTGACTGTGCCATTTCGTTTTTCTTGTTTTAATAATTTTTGTGAGTCATTTGTGCCTCCAAGTGTCTGTGATTGTCCTTGAAGCCAAAGAGAGATAAGTCGGTCCCAATTCCTGAGCGTCTTTGTAACATAAGTTAACTTCAACAACGGGTGACTAAGGGAGGTTAAACTCTTGAGACATCGGGCAGGATGTGAGTCATGAGCCACTCTGACTTGATTAAAGTTTGGGTGGTGCCTACTCTCATATGAAACTCTAGTGCACCTGATTATGTTATGTGCCGTAATTGTGTCATCTAAACTTCACCGTTGACTGTGTGAATTTCCTCAAAGCCCTAACCAAGAACCAACAAGGAAGAGTCATGTGCATTTCTGCATAAACCAGCGTGACCTCAACTTCCAGTTTTTCTGACTGGTTCCATTACAGACAACCCTGGCATGCTGTAGGAATTCCCTCTCATTGGTGTGGCTTGAAAATATGCCTATTATGCTGAGGTCACTTTTAAAACAAGAGGAACGTTCCTGTATTTCAGTCGTCACGGCTTCTGAGATAAAGTTCTGAACATAAGGACAAAATGCAAGGATGGACGCTTGAAGCATTTAAGATGATTTGATTTTAATTGTTGTATGATATTGTGCTGCAGTGATTGTTAACACATCCTTCAGTGTGTAGTTGTGTAGCTATATCGAGAAAATTGTGGCCTCTCATGTACAGTTTTAGACTGCTGAGTGAAGCTTAAATTTGAAGAGCAGATGTTGGAACCAGCTATTATGGACTGTCTGAGCTATGTAAAGAAGTCTGTTTGCCATGAGAGGGAATTATTAACTGTACCATTTAAACTTAAATTTGTTGAGCATTGTTAGATTTCTGGGTCAACTATTAAAATTAATGGAAAGTGGAAATTTTGCTTGAAAAAAGAAAAGTCAATGTCTTTGTTCTGCTGAAGTAGATGAAATGTTTGCAGTACCTTTCAAGGATTCAGTGAAAGTGAATGTCAGGAGGTTTCCATGTTTATGTTGGGGGCCAAGACATAATTGACTTAGCAAACCTTTACATGACTTTTCAGGCACTTTTCAGACATTGTAAATAGACTCACGTTGTCAAACACTAAACTAAAAGCACTGTTTTCCCCCCCCCTGTGTTTAAACAGCAGCGGTTAATTACTGTGTTTATATAAGAATGATTTGTTTGAACAAGCAATGTGTGAATATTTCTGATTTGTTAGAGGATTTCCTCCCGTTGCTTTTGTCTGTAGAATATTGAGTATCAAATAGAAAGCAGTCCTTACAAAATTTAGGGCTGTTTTGTCTCTCTACCTGCTCCTGTGTTTGGTACTATGCCGAGGCCAACTGCTGCTCTACGTCTGGCAGCCTGTCGCTCTAAATGGCATGTTTGCTGTGGCTTTGAATGCATGGTACACTGTCCAGTTTGTAAGCATCTACTTTTAGTATAATAGTTCAGAATTATTCCCTGCCCTTACCTCAGATAGCAGCTTATCAGATTACATTGTCAAAGGATAAAGTTAGTTACAGTTGTACACTTTGCTGTTTTTTTTGAAGTGAAGTGTTTGGTTTCTCTCAGGTAGAACAGTCACTTTGCATCTGGTATGGTTCCTGTTTATATCTGCAGTTTATCAAAACTGTTGATTAATTGTCAAGAAACTAATTTGCTCAGGCAGAGTCATGTACTTCAGATCTGCCATTGCTTAACCAGAGCAAATAATAGTACTTAGCACTGTGTAATAGTATTTAGCACTGTGTAGAATCTTAGCCTAGCAGTCTACAAACAATGGCTAACCTAGAAATTATGAGTACTTGGAACTTCTTCTGTTGACAGCCATACCGAAAGCGATCCATTGCTTTTTCACTTTCTTCTGACCCATGTACTTATTGTTAACGTTGGACAAAAGCGTACGCTAAATGCCCTATATGCAAATGTGTATGTGTGGGAGACACCTTGTAACCCAGTCTGCTTTTGAGGAAGATCAGCAAATGGTCACACGAGTTTTAAAACAGGAAACATATATTTACTTAGTAAATTCCATCTTTTGAAAGCAGATATGTGTGTGCCTCGAATCTAGTTCCTCTGTTCGTCTCTCTGCTCCTCTCAGAGTTAAGTATTAGTCAAGGAAAAGAATTTTGCAGCGCTGCTCAAACATTCCTTTGTGTATTTTTAAAACGTTCTCTAACCATAGCGCTGGCTGTGGCTTTGTAGGAAAAGAGAATTACGCTGTGTAGCCATTCCTTTCTGCTTCCATGCCTCAACAGTTATTTTCTTGCAGGCTAAGAAAGCAACATGTGTTTTTGTTTACTTCAATCATCTTGAGTTTCCATAAACGCCAAAGCCTTAGCGAGAAACATCCACTGTGGTTGGATATGTCTACATTTGCTGCATTCAGGCTGTAAATGTGTAGACAAGGAGATGGAATTCTGGTATCAAGGTTGAAAACACATTACTTTATATTAACACTGCGTGTGTGTGTGCGCGCGCGCGTGTGACAATGGTTGGGAGTTTTAATGTAAGTTCAAATGTGTTGTTGTTTTTCCTGTTTTTGTTCCTGATCATGTTTCCACTGTTTGAATTGTTTCCCTCTCCAGACCCTGCAGCCATGGGCTTCATCATCTCTCCCTGGTCCCTCCTGCTTATGCCCTCTGGCAACATCTCATTCACAGATGAGTATGTCACCCAGCAGGACTTAAGAGCCTTCACAGCTCCAGAGGTCCTGGAAGGGGTCTCCTTGTCTTCCATCTCTGATATAGAGAAGGTATAAACCTTTACATAACTCATGTGGTGACAGAAGCGTAGAAATTGTTTAGTCTGCATCTTGTAATGCTTTGCTGTTGTGAGTTGTATCACCTTTGCTTTTTAAATATACTTTATTAAATATTCAAACAGGGATATTTAACGATAATGCAATCAAATAACAGTTTTGTACACTATCAACAATAATACATAAGTTGAGCACAATAATCTAAAAAATACAACAGGTTCTCTTAACAAAATACAGCTTATTAAAAGTTAAAGTTTCATTAAGTACCATGGAGTGCATTTCTTTTGTCTGATGTCCAGTGTTTGTTTGCCTTTTCAGTTCAGTTACTATCTGTTTAAGTACAACATCACTTGGGATGTTGACTTGGTGAAGGATCACTGCACATCTCGGCTTCCATGTTTTTGTTACCACAGTACAAATTATTGACCAAAAAAAATCATGGTTAATGCTCATATGTTTTCAGCAATATCCTGGTGATAGTCTAAAGTTTAAACTTCACTTTCATTTTAAGCCTTAAGATGTCTGGTCTAACCACAGTCTTGGTTGAGTACCTTAAAGGTTTCCTGTGGAGATCTTTTCATGATTTGATCTTTCTGATTAGATTCATAGTTTTTCCCTACCACACACTGTGCTTATGGGCTGAATGCATTTCCTTCATCATAGAACATTTGCAAAGTTAATGGGCAGTGGTGGCTTAAAGGTTAGAGAAGCAAGCGATTAAATCTGGGTGTGGAAGTGGCACTTGCCCCTCCCTCATTATCACAGCCAGGTCAGACTGGTAGTAGTGGGCACTTTCAAGGTGTGAATATGCGAATGTGATCAGGGGATTAATGTGAAACCATTGACAGTACCGTGTGCTCATGCACATACTTCCACTTGCACATGTGCGAGATCATCCTCTCAACAAAACATTGCTCTATAGCTTTATTGTTGGTCAAAAACTAAGTGCACCTTTTTAAGAAGCTGTTGTTGTTTCTTTCTCTTGCTGTTTGTTTTATTTGAGTTGCTGCTTTTTACAGTTTGGAAATAGGACTAATTTATTGAGAATCTGTAATAAGCAAAATCCATTGTGAAGTGTTTATGTCGTTTCAAGACCAAGGCAAATCTTAAAGTGCAATTTTAACAAATACGGTGTCACCGTCTTTGTTGCATCTATCCAACACTTACTACAGCTAATGCAATTGGTCATGAATGGTTTTGAACAATTGTTTAGCAAATGGTGGGTATAGAAGCTACTGTTATGACAAGGCAAGCAGGTGTTTTAATACGAGCAAATCCTTGCTTTAGTAACACAACACCACAAAATGCTGGAGACATATATTAATTGTTTGTAGTTCTGAGATTGTGGTGCAGTTGCAACATTCAGAAATAGTCATCCCCTGCAATGCACAACTTGTTTTACATATGCACATAACCACGCCCCATCTATTCAAGTCTGCCCCTCTGGCGGAAGAGCTAAAATCTTGCATGACTGGATTCCTGTCTCTGGCACGGCCCCACAGACCTCAACGCAGTTTTGTGCTGAGTCAGTTTTCCAGCCCGCTTCTGCCTCCCCAGCTGAGTTATTTCAGTGTAGAAAGTATAATGTGTTTTTCTCATTATCAGAGACTGTGGGTAAATATACGTCACCTGCGAATGCCGTGATTTTCCTTTCACTTTTTCAACATTTGGGGTGGTGGTGTTACTTTTAATGAGTGGCTTTTAAATTTCCACATCTTCTGAGAGTGCGAGTGTGTTTATAAGTTTGTACCCAAGCTCTGTTCCTGAAAGACCTTGAAAACTATGTTGCATTCTTTGGCAATCCCTGAATTATTCTTTCCTCTACCAAGCCCAACATTCAGGGGAAGTGATTCCTCTCCCAAGCACTGAGTGCAGAGTAATAAGGAGAGGGAAATGGAAAAGGGTTTTTGGATTTAGCCTGAAAGCCCCTGTCTTTTTCCTTTCCAAATAAGAATGAATTCAACTTTTATTACACTCCATCAGAGCTTTAGTCTCTTTCTTTCACACAGGGAAGTTCGACTTATTTTAATAAGGTTCTGTGTTTATTGGTGTATTTATATTCCTTTTTTTTGTGCTCACAATTGCTTTACTCTAGTGTCTTTTTCTAAAATATGTATACTTTTTTGAAGACACCAAACTTGAATGAAGTATAATGCTTATGGTATTTTTTTCACAGATGCACATGTACTCTCTGGGCATGACCCTGTTCTGGGGAGCAGACTACGAGATCCCTCAAAGTCAGGTAAAGCACTTAAATGGGCTGTAATATGGTAACATATTTACACGTGGTAATAGGCTTGTGTTAATGACAAAAATGTATTTATTATTTTTAGTAAACTTAACAAATAATTTTTACCTTTTTATGTTTAGAAAAAAATACTTTCACTACATTTTAGTATCTCAAACCGTGCCAAACCAACTGAAAGGGCACCAGGAAAGAAGATGCTAACTTGCTCATGTGATTTGACTGAAGATACGTATGACATCAGTTGTTTAACTAGCACGCTTGGCAAGCATATTAAGAGTTGAAACAGTTAATAATGTTCAATGAAATAGCCACACCCAAAGTCCATTTATGTCAAGGGTTAACAATAGTCATTTTGGCATCACAGCAAACTCCCTTGCTGGAACTAATGTGTGGCAAAAAAACTACTTTTAATACTTCTTGGTGCTGTTAATGTACAGTCAATCAACATTTTAATCATTCTAATTTGCAGCACAAATGCCTCATAACCACTGAAAGCAGCCTTGTTTTTTTAGTGGAAGCTGCCTTTTAAAAATGAGATCTGTATCTGAAGGTCTCATCTGGATAAGAAAAGGTTCAAGCTGTATGCACTCTGGAATGTGTTTGAATCTGCCAAGACCTCCAGAGATGGTCTGGCTCACAATGCATTCATATTTCGGCAAGAGTCAGCCAGGTGTAAAATGCAGTACGCATTCACAGTTGTGAGAAAGTACCACCCACAGGTTAGAGACTCCCACTCAAGTTTGTTTGCCATCCACTCCACCTCAGTGAAGGGCTCCATTCAATCTCGTCATGTACTTTTCCTCGTTCATGAAGGACGTGCTATAGTAGTGCTCATGGCAGTTACTTGTAATAAACATTGGCCCATGTTATTGTTTCTGATGCATACAAGTTATGTGCCATAAAAGTGGACACACTGTATAGACACTTACTGACCCTATGTCCACCGTGCCGTCTCTGTACTTACTGCTTTCTTTACATAATATACACAAAAATGGCACTAATGTGAAGAGAATACAGAAAACATTAAATTACTATACAATAGTTTGCATTTACACATTTATTCGCTACTCTACAAATTAAACCAATGTAGCATCGAAGAATTTCACAACTTGATATCTTACAGTTATTGAGAGGACTACAAAAAATATAATTATACTTTAGCGTTACAATTATGTGGCGGTGATACTGATTAAAACTGGCATCACCATCTCCAGTGTCGTCATAGCTGATGTGACTCTGACACTGAAAATGACATATTTTACATTGTTTTTGAGGAACAAAGCAAATAATTTTACATAACTTTGAGTGAAAAATAAAGGCTTAACTTTTTTTAATACAAAACTCAGAGATACCAGAGGAGCTTGTCACTTTAAAGTACACACTACTTTTGTCACTGAATGTTAACAGTCTTTATTGTGTTTGCTGTGCAGCCTATGAAGTTGGGGGAACATCTAAACAGCCTGCTTCTCAACATGTGTGATGATGTTACATTGAGTCGAATGTCGTTGCGCACGGTGCTGGACATCTGCAGCAAACACATTAGAAACTCCACTTGCGACCCTCCCTTCTCCTATATCAGAAAACTGGTCCGTTTGGTGCTTGGCAGTCTTTCCCAGGTATGCGATTTTCTTGTTTCAATGTAGGTCAGATACAACAGTCTATTTTTCAACATTTTTATTTTTGTTTTGGGTATTTGCCAGAAAGTTTGCACTTCAGGCGTTATGTGTAAGTTAAAAGGTGATTATCTGCTCCATCAAAGCACAGTAGGTTGGTTTAATTACACAACAGATAATGAGGCTCATGCTGATAGAACATGATTTCAGGACGGATGACTCTCTTGTATTTTTCTCCCTCGGTCTTTGGTTTTTCTTTCTCTTTTTCTTCCACTCTCGATGTCTTTTTTTTCAGCTGGACGGTCTGCTGACTGATAGAGAGTCTCTTCCGGAGCGGAGTAAGGAGATTCGGGAGAGGCTGAGAGGCAAAGGTTTGCCCTCGGGTAAGATGAGCTGCGCTGAAACACACACACACACACAGTGAACACAGGGCAACTAGAGATGTAGTTGCTTGGTGTGTCCTCAAAGGAATGTTTCTGTGGTGTTGAAAGAGTTATTTATTTTATGCAGTGATTCAGATTTCTTGGCTGCTAACGGTTCATGATAAAGGGGTCTGGTTTCTATTAGTCTTCAAAAACACTGTTTTTGTTATCCTATGCACTGTGTATTCTTCATTTGAGTAGTACAGAGTCTGAAACGAAGATTTTACATTTTGGGCTCAGTTAAGATAGTAATGAAGAGAATTTTTTTTTTTTTATTATTGGGTTGTGACAGTATTTGTCTGTTCTGACTTTCTGATGATAAGCTATGTTAAGACCAAGTGCAATTTAACGTACTGTTTTACTGCCTTCCCTGGTTATTCATCACTTACATCCTCACTTTCTGAGTTTGTGGGAAAGAATCGAAAGTAGAGGAACAACACACTGCAACCTTGAATCGGATTTAATTCAGGAAAATATGACTACATCTTCCCAGTGGTTTCTGAGAGAACTCCTGCATTTTTCCAGGCCATGGAAAGGAGAGCAGAGCAAAAAACATGGCTTCGTTGTCCCGATTATGTAAGCATGGCATGGCATTGATTACAGATGCATATTTTGGAGTCACCAGTGAAGCTGCGTGTCTGCTGTTTGTATCAGTGCTTTGTTTCCCTGGTTGAGTACCAGCCAGCCCTAGGGAAAGTACATGCAAAGAGTATTACTCAGTTCTTAAGAGCCTTTCTTGTTAAAGAGCAGCTCCTCTCTCCCTCTTGTATGCCAGTGGTTCCAAATTATAATTGCTGTTAGGGGAACTCAGTCATTGTCTCTGATTTTATGTTGGACATTTTATGTCCCTATTTCATCATTGCTGTAGTCCATATGATGGCTAAACTATACTAGTATTTGCTGAAAACTTGTGGCAGCAGTTGCCTTCTTTGAAAAATAAGACCTCCTGTTGAGAAAAATCTTTTTTCTTTTGATTTCTAACTCAATGTAGTCCTTGTGCACTTCCCCCGAGTCCCTGGAAGACAGCCTACCCGTCTTTGATGTGTTTCCCTGTTAAGACCAAGCATATGCTTTGTAGATTAAACCACCACATAGAGAGTTTTTACAAGACTTAACGTCTCCCTCTGTTTTCTCACTTCTGCATCTCTTCCTCTTGTTTTTGCTCTTGCACATGTTTTCCTTCTGTTTATCGCTTTCTCTCCTGCATAACAAGAGCTGCCACTGGCAGAGTTTATATACAGTTTGTCTGGGAAAGCAAACTTGAAATTTATGCACAGTCAAAGAAAGCAATATTCATTATTCCATTTGAAGAAAGACTCCGTGAAAGATGGGCTGGACGCCTGTGCCAGGAATTGTTCGTTATTGTGGCACAGTATGTTCTATGTTTTTTTAATAATGGGGAAATATTAGCTACTAAGCAAAACTATCTGCATTAATTTTTGGTAGCCAAGAGCAACATGTTTTTTAATTTGCTTCTCCTTATGCTGTTATTGGTTTACTTCACAAATTAATTAATTTTATTAATGGCTGCTACATTAACACCCCTGGGGCTGTATAGAAACTCCATATTGCTACTACTAATTCTAATCAAATGGCATCTACACCATGGAGCAACAACCATGGAAAATGAATTTGTGGCCTAATTAAAAACATTGAAATTAGATATTAAGAATAAGAAAGTTTCTCTAATAAGACCACCTGTTGCTAACACATTTTCTAATGGTCATCATCAGCATACATACATATACATGGAGCTGTGGTTCCAGTGTCAGGGTATTCAATCACGTTATATTGTACAGTAAATCTCTTATGACTTAGTAGGGAATCTGAGGACATACTATATTCCTACCCAGTTATTCTTTTACTCTGCTGGTTGTCTGAGTGTTAATCTTTCAGTAGAGTCTACAGTCGAACGTTCTGAGTTTAGTTGCCATGTCATGCTGAAGCTCTTAGAAATGGATGCCAGGTTGGACAGGCACTTAGGCATAATGAAGCATACTGTATTTATTCAAATCAAAATCCTTGTTAATCCCTCTCTTGGTCCTCCTCTCATCATAAATACCACTTTCTGTAATGAGTGTAGTGTTAGTAATTATGTTAGCACTGAGAATGATTGCGTTTTTCCAATTATCTCTCATACTGTTAACATTATAATGTGAAAAATACATATGCTGAGAAATGCTATCCATTTGCAATCAGGTTTGTTTGAACACCAGCTAAATGGTTTTACTTTGCTGGTATTCAAGATGAAGATTTAGTGCGTTATTCGGCGTTTTAAAGCTTTGAGTTCTGGCAGTGTGAGCTTCTGCTCGTGGTTTAACAAAACTTTGGTTCTCTCCTGTTCTCAGGGAGGAGTGCCGCCCCCAGGGTTCTGGAGCGCTACCGAGCCAGGACTCAGGAGCAGACATCTCTTAACCGGGGCCTCAGTCGCTCCATGGGCTCTCTGCCAATCCAGGACCTGTTGAAGGGCGATGATGGGGCAGCCCTGCAGTATCCCCAGGCTGACTATCACCCCAACTCTGAATCCCCCACAGAACTCTACCC